>BSBM01001596.1:897500-1075000 GCA_027924585.1 Larix kaempferi | reverse complement strand
ACCCCCAATATATCTATTTCTCTCTCTCCCTCTAAACCCTTAAATCCAAATCTATTTCTCTCTTTGTTTCTCAAAGCCTGTAACACCCAATCTCTCTCTCTCTCTCTCTCTCTCTCTCTAAACCACTAGCCCCCAACCTCTCTATTTCTCTCTCTCTCTCTCTAATCCCATAACTCCCAATATCTCTCTATCTCTAAACCCTTAACCTCCAATATCTCTCTCTCTCAAAACCCCATACCTCCAATATCTCCCTCTACATCTCCCTCTCTCTCTTTATATATATATATCTTAACCCCTAACACCCAATCTCTTAATATCTATAAACCCCTATCCACCAAAATTTCTTTCTCTTTAAACCCCCAACCTCCAATCTCTCTCTCTTTCTAAACCTCTAAACCCCAATCTCTATGTCTATCTCTCTCTATATATATTTTTCTCCCTAAACCCATAACCCCAATCTCTCTCTCTCTCTCTAAAATCCTAACGAATAATCTCTACCTCTAAAATGATAACACCTCTCTCTCTCTCTCTCTCCACCCCTCTCTCTAAACTGCTAACCCACAATCTCTATCTTTTACTCTTTAAATCCCTAACCCCTAATCTCTCTCCATGTCTCTCTAAATCCATAACCCTTAATCCCTCTCTCTCTATCTATCCAAACCCCTAACCCATAATATCTCTCTCTCTCTGTTTCTCTAAACCCCTAACCTCCAATCTCTCTCTCTATCTAAACCCCTAATCTCCAATCTCTCTCTCTCTCTGTAAATCCCTAACTCTCTCTCTCTCTCTCTAAACTCCCAACCCTCAATATATCTCTTTCTCTCTCTAAACCCCTAATCTCTCTCTCTCTCTCTCTCAACCACTCACTCTCCTCTCTCTCTATCTCTTTATCTCAACACCCCTAGCTTCAAATATCTCTCACTCTCTCTAAACCCCTAAGCCCTAATCTCTCTTTCCAAACCCCTAACCTTCAATCTTTCTCTCTTTCTCTCAACCCCTAACCCCCAATATCTCTCTCTAAAATCCTATCCCCCAATATCTCTCCCTCTATGTCTCTCTAAACCCCTAATCCCCAGTATCTCTCTCTAAGCTCCTATCCCTTAATATTTCTCTTTCTATCTCTCTTTAAAATCCTAACCCAATTATCTATATCTCTCTACACCCCTAATCCCAAATATCTCTCTCTATCTCTCACCCTCCTTCTCTAATACCCGAATCCCCATTCTCTCTCTCTCTCTCTTTCTCTCTCTCTCTCTCTCTAAATGCTTAACCCATAATATCCCTCTATCTCTCTATATCTAGAATGCTAACCGACAAAATCTCCCTCCCTCTCTCTCTTTAAACTCCTAGCCCCCAAAATATCTCCCTCTCTCTCTCCCTTCAAACCCTTGCTCCTCAACCACCAACCCTTCCACTCCTCTCTATGTCTCTCTCCCCCCCACCACTAACCATCCATACTCCCCCTGTGACCTCTTTCTATATTTAAACCCCTATTAACCCCCAATCTCTTTCTCTCTCTCAACCCTTAACACCCAATGTCTCTCTCTCTCTAAACCCCTAACACCCAGTCAATCTCTCTCTCTCTCTCTCTAAACCCATAACACCCAATCTCTCTCTCTCTTTACTTATAAACCATTTAACCCCAGTCTCTCTCTTTCTCTCTCTCTCTCTAAAAACCTAACCTATAATCTCTTTTTTTCTCTCTCACACACTCTAAACACCTAACCTACAATCTCTCTCTCTCTCTCTCTCTAAAGACTTAACCTCCAATCTCTCTCTCTCTAAACACTTAACCTCTAATCTCTCTCTCTCTCTAAAAACATAACCCTCAATCTCTCTCTATCTCTACACTCCTAATCTCTAATATCTTGCCCCCCTCTCTCTCTCTCTCTAAACACATAACCCTGAATATTTCTCTCTAAACCCATAACCCCCAATCTCTTTCTATCTCTCTCTCTCTCTCTAAACCAATAACCCCCAACATCTCTCTATCTCCCCCTCTCTCTCTCTCTCTAAACCCATAGCCACAAATCTCTCCCTCTCTCTCTCTAAAATGTTAAGCCTAGATCTGTTTATCTCTCACTAAATTCCAAGCCCCAATCTCGCTCTTTCTCTAAACCCCTAACCCCAAATCTGTCTCTTTCTATCTATCTCTCTCTAAGCACCTTACCTCCAATCCCCCTCTCTCTCTCAAAATCACTAACCCACAATATCTCTCTCTATATATATATATAAACCCATAACCCCCATTCTCTCTCTCTCTAAACCCCTATCCCCTGAAATCTCTCTCTCTAGACCTCTAGCCTCCAATATCTCTCTCTCTAAACCACTAACCCTCTCTCTCTCTCTCTCTCTCTTTTCATCCCTCTCTAAAGCTAGAAAACCTAATCCCTTTCTCTCTCTATAAACCCCTCATGTCTAATCTCTCTCTCTCTCTCAACCCCTATCTCCCAATCTCTCTCTCTCTCTCTAAACCCCTATCTCCCAATCTCTCTCTCTCTCTCTCTCTCTCTCTATCTAAACCCATTACCTTCAATCTCTCTCGCTAAACCCCTAACCCTCTCTCTTTCTCTATATCCCTCTCTAAACTCATACCCCCAATCTCTCTCTCTCTCCCTCTCTCTCTCTCTCTCCAAACCCCTAACAAAAAATATCTCTCTCTAGGATGCTAACCCCATATCTCTCTATCTTTCTCTAAATCCTAACCCCAAATATCTCTCCATATCTCTAAACCCCTAACCCCAAATATATATCTTTCTATCTATCTTTATCTGAGCCTTTAACATCCAATCTCTCTCTCTCTAAACACCTAACCCCCATTCTCTCTCTCTATCTATCTATCTCAACCCCTAAAAACCAATCTGTCTCTCCCTAAACCCCTAATCCTAAGATCTCTCTCTCTCTCTAAACCCCTAGTTACCAATATCTCTCTCTTCCCAAACCCATAACCTCCAATATTTATCTCTCTCAATCACATTCTCTCTCTTTCTAAACACTTAAAAACCCAATATCCATCTCACTCTCTAAACCCCCAACCTCCGATCTCTCTCTCTCGAAACCCCTAACACCCAATTTCTCTCTCTCTAAACCCCTAGGGTCCAATGTCTATATCTCTGTCTCTAAACCCCTAAACCCCAATATTTATCTCTCTCTAAACCCATAGAATTAATCTCTTTCTCTCTCTAAACCCCAATCTCTCTCCAAACCCCTAACCCTACTCTCCCTCTCTAAACCTTTAACCCATAATATATTTCTCTCTCTCTCTCTAAACCCCTAACCCCCAATCATATTTATCTCCCAACCCCTATCGCCCATTCTCTCTCTCTCTCTCTCTCTCTGTAAACCCCTAAACCCCATTCTTTCTTTCTCTCACTCTCTCTCTATATTTCTAACCCCCAATCTATATCTCTCTAAACCCTGAACCCACAATATCTCCCTCTCTCTAAAAAAAACTAACCTCCAATATCTCTCTCTCTAAAAAAAATTAACCTCCAATATCTCTCTTTCTAAATCCCTATCCCCCAATCTATCTCTCTCTAAGCCTATAACTCCTAATCTCTCTCTCTCTCTCTCTCTCTCTCTCTCTCTCTCTCTCTAAACTCCTAAACCCTAATATCCTTATCTCTAAACCACTAATGTCCAATCTCTCTCCCTAAACCCCTAACCTCCAATGTCACTCTCTCTCTCAAAACCCCTTACTTTCAATCTCTCTCCCTCTATCCCATTCATCCCATAACCCCCATTCTATCTCTCTCTAAGCCTATAACTCCTAATCTCTCTCTCTCTCTCTCTCTCTCTCTCTCTAAACTCCTAAACCCTAATATCCTTATCTCTAAACCACTAATGTCCAATCTCTCTCCCTAAACCCCTAACCTCCAATGTCACTCTCTCTCTCAAAACCCCTTACTTTCAATCTATCTCCCTCTATCCCATTCATCCCATAACCCCCATTATCTCTCTATGTCTCTCTATCTTTCTCTATTTCTCTCCCTTTAGAACCCTAACCCCTAATCTCTCGCTATCTCTATCTCAACGCCTAACCCCTAGTCTCCTCTATCTCTCTAACTTCCTAATGACCAATCTCTCTCTCTCTCTCTCTCTAAACCATTAACCCCTAATCTCCCTCTCTCTCTAAACCCCTAACCCAAAATCTCTTTCTCTCCCCCCCCTCTCTCTCTTGAACTCTAACCTATAATATCTCTCTCTGTCTCTAAATACCTAATCCCCAATCTCTCTCTCTCTCTCGAAACCTATAACCATGAATATCTCTCTATCTCTCAAAACCAAACCTATAACCATGAATCTCTCTCTATCTCTCTCTCAAAAAATATAACTATGAATCTCTCTCTAAAACCCTAACAACAATCTCTCGCTCTCTCTAAAATCCTTACCACCAATCTCTATCTCTAAACCCATGACCCACAATCTCTCTCTCTTTATCAAAAAACCTAACCTGCAATATCTCTCCCTCTCTAAACCTCTGTGTGTGTGTGTCTCCAAACCCTCCTTCCTCACCCAACTATCCCTCCCGACTCGTTATGTTTCTCTTCCCCGCATCACTAACCATCCATTCTCCCATCGTCATCACTCCATATCTCTAAACACTATTAATGCCCAATCTCTCTCTCTCTCTCAAAGCAAACCCCCAATGTCTATCTGTCAACCCCTAACCTCATATATATTTCTTTCTATTACCCTAACCTCCAATCTCTCTCTCTCTCTCTCTCTCTCTCTCTCTCTAATCCCCTAACCTCTCTCTTAATTCAAATCTCTCTCTCTCTCTCTCTCTCTCTCTCTCTCCTAACCCCAAACCTATGATCTCTCTCTCTCTCTCTCTCTCTCCTAGCCCCTAACATATGATCTCTCTCTCTCTCTCTCTCCTAGCCCCTAACCTATGATCTCTCTCTCTCTCTCTCTCTCTCTCTAAACTTTAACCCATAATCTCTCCCTCTCTCTCTCAAAAACCTCGCTCCTAGCCCACCTACCACTCCCCTCTCTCTATGTCTCTCTCCTCTCCACCATCAACCATCCATACTCTCTGCATGATCTACCTCTATCTCTAAACCCCTATTAACCCCTGCTCTCTCTCTCTAAAACCCCAACCCCCAATCTCTCTCTCTCTCTCTCTAAAAACCCAACCCCCAATCTCCCTTTTTCTATATGTCTCCCTTTAAACCCCTAACATCACATCGATCTACCTCTCTAACCTCTAGTATCTCTCTCTTTATAATCCCCTAAACACATTTTTTCTCCATCTCAACCCCTAACTTCCAATCTCTATATCTCTCTCTATAAACCTCGAACACTCAATCTCCCTCTCTCTCTAAACCTATAAACACCAATATCTCTCTCTTTAAACCCCTAACCCTCTCTCTTTTTCTATATCCCTCTCTAAACCCACAACCCCCAATCTCTCTCTCTCTCTCTCTCTCTCTCTATATATATATATATATAACACTAACCAAAAATATCTCTCTCTAAGACGCTAACCCCATATCTCTTTATCTCTCTCTAAATCCCCAACCCCCAATCTCTCTCCATGTCTCTAAAACCCTATCCCCAAATATCTCTCTTTCTATCTATCTCTATCTAAGCTTTTAACATCCAATCTCTCTCTCTCTATAAACACCTAACCCCCATTCTCTCTCTCTATCTATCTTTATCAACCCCTAAACACCAATCTATCTCTCTCTAAACACCTAAACCCAAGATCTCTCTCTCTCTCTAAACCCTTAATCCTCAATATCTCTCTCTTCCCAAACCCCTAACCTCTAATATCTATCTATCTCTATCACTTTATCTCTCTTTATAAAGACTTAAACACCAAATGTCCTTCTCACTCTCTAAACCTCCAACCTACGATATCTCTCTCTATCAAACTCTAAATCAACTTCACTCTCCCTAAACCGGTAGTCCCCAATATATGTCTCTCTCCCTTTAAACCCTCTAAACCCCAATATTGATCTCTCTCTAAACCTCTAACCTTAATTTCTTTCTCTCTCTAAACCCCTAAACCCAAGTCTCTCTCTAAACCCCTAACCCTAGTCTCCATCTCTAAACCCCTAGTCCGCAATATCTTTTTGTCTCTCTCTAAACCCCTAACCCCCAATCATCTCTCTCCCAACTCCTAACCCCCAATCTATGTGTGTGTGTGTGTAAACCCCTAAACCCCACTGTTTCTCTCACTCTATCTCTATAATTCTAACCCGCATTCTCTTTCTCTCTAAATTCCACACCCACTATCCCTCTCTCTCTAAAAAAACCTAAATTCCAATCTCTCTCTCTCTCTAAATCCCTATCCCCCAATTTATCTCTCTCTCTGCCTATCTAAATCCCTAACACCCAATCTCTTTCTCTCTCTCTCTCTCTCTCTCTCTCTCTCGCTAAACTCCTAAACCCTAATGTCCCTACTTCTAAAACCCTAACCTCCAATATCTATCTCTCTCTAAACCCCTAACCTACAATGTCTCTCTCTTTTTAAACCCCTTACTTCCAATCTCTCTCTATCTCTCATTAATCCCATAACCTCCATTTTCTCTCTTTCTATGTCTTTATCTTTCTCTATTTCTCTATCTCTAAACCCCTAACCCTCAATCTCTCTCTCTCTCTCTCTAAGCCACTAACCCCAAATCTCTCTCTCTCTCTATCTATCTAAACCCCTAACACCCAATCTCTCTCTACCTCTCTAAATTCCCAACGACCAATCTATCTCTCTCTCTCTAAAATGCTAACCAATAATCTCCCTCTCTCTCTCTAAACCCTTAACCCACAATCTCTCTCTCTCCCCCCTCTCTCTCTAGAAATCTAACCTCTAGTATATTTCCCTCTCTCCAAATCCGTAATCCCCAATCTCTCTCACTCACACACACACACTCTCAAAACCTATAAGCTTGAATCCTTGTCTATCTATCTCTCTAAACCTATAACCATTAATCTCTCTCTATATCTATCTCTCTCCAAAACCCTAACAACAATCTCTCACTCTCTTTAAACCCCTTACCACCAATCTCTATATCTAAACCCATAACCCTCCCTCTCTCTCTCTCTCTCTCTCTCTCTCTCTTTAAACCCCTAATCTTAAATCTCTATATCTCTCTCTAAACCTCAAACACCCAATCTCCCTCTCTCTCTAAACCACTTAACACCAATCTCTCTCTCTCTCTCTCTTTCTCTCTCTATAGAGAGAGAGAGAGAGAGAACCCTAAACCTCAATCTCTCACTCTCTCTAAAACCGTAACCCCTAGTCTCTCAATCTCTCTAAACACTTATCCACCAATCTCTCTCTCTCTAAACCCATAACCACCAAAGTCTCTCTCTCTCTATAAATCCGCTAACCACCAAACTCTCACTTTCTATCTCTATCTCTCGTAAACCTCTATCCCCAAATCTCTCTATCTCTCTCTAAACCATTGACCCCCAATCTTTCTCTCTCTAAACTCCAAATCCCCAATCTCTCTCTTTCTCTCTCTCTTTGCCTCTCTCTCTCTAGACCCCTAACCCCAATATATCTCTCTCTAAACCACTAACCTAAAATCTCTCTCTAATCCCCTATCCCACAATCCTCTCTTTGAACCCCTGACATATAATCTCTCTCAACCCTTCTCCCTCTCTCAAAACCCATAACCCCCAATATCTCTCTCTCTCTAAAACCATAACCCTCAACCTCTCTCTCTTTAAATGCCTAACCACAAATCTATCCTTCTCTCTCTAAAATGTTACTCCATATTTTTTTTATCTCAATCTAAAACCCCAACCCCCAATATCTCTCCCCATATCTTTAAATCCCTAATACCAAATCTCTCTCTTTTTATCTATTTATATAAAATCACCTAACATCCAACCTCTCTCTCTCTCTAAACCATTAACCCCCGATCTCTCTTCCCTCTTTAAACCCCTAACCCCATTCTCCCTCTCTCTCCCTCTCTCTCTCTCTACCTATATATCTAAACACCTAATGCAAATCTCTCTCTTTCTCTAAACCCCTAACCCCCTATATCTTTGTTTCTCTCTCTCTCTCTCTCTCTCTCTCTCTCTCTCAGCCCCCAAACCCAAATTTGTTTCTCTTTCTATTTCTTGAATCCTATAACACCCAATTTCTCTCTCTCTCTCTCTCTCTCTCTCTCTCTAAACAACTAGCTCCCAACCTCTCTATTTATCACTCTCTCTTTCTAAACACGTAACTCCCAATATCTCTCTCTCTCCAAACCCTTAACCTAAAATATCTATCTCTCTCTTGTTGATGTATATGTAACTTCGGAATGTATTTCACATATATGTATATTGTATTCCTATAGAGATGGTATTATTCCTCTATACGGAAGTGTCGTCATTTATATTGTAAGTGTCGTAACTTATACTTGATGGGTTATTAGACCACCTTGTTGGGGTCGGCCCTGTATAAGTCATGTGGGTCGAAGGGTTATTAGACCACCCTATTGGGGGTCGGCCATGTGGGTCAAAGGGTTATTAGACCACCCTATTGGGGGTCGGCCCAGTCAGCATTATGTTATGTGGTTAAGTTCGAGCCTACATGAGTTAGGTAAAAAGGCAAGTCAAGTCAAGTATAAATAGAGTGTGGGAGGCACTCTATTTGCTCAGTCACTTCTCACACATGCACTCAAGGAGGAGTGGCGCACTTATGGAGGAGGAGGATCTACTGCTAGGTTATGGCTATCTCTCTTGGTTGGTTGTATCATTGCTCTATCTATCTCTGAGGAAGTTATTGGGGTTTTTCACCTTTATGGTTTTCCCCAAGTAAATCTTTGTGTCTCTTGTGTGCTTGCATTATTGTCTCCATGATTGATATGCTGTAGATATGCTGTACATGTTGTTCTCTCAGTTAAGATCCTAGATCAAATTGAAGTAAATTCTGAAAATTTAACATGGGTTCAGAGCTAGCCTGAAAGAAGGCATGATATGGCATGTATGACACTTGTTGCACTTACGATGCTAGGGCTTGATATAGCAAAAACCAGTCATCGTAGCACTTTCGCTATAAATCGGTTTTGGGCAAAGTTTTCGGATCTGAAATTGTTACAGGCGGAAGCTAAGATCTCCAGGTATCTTGTGTCCAAAGGAAAACCTCTAATTCGTTGTACTTTGTGATTTATGATCTGTACAATATAGGGTTTCTGCCTCTTCCAGATCTGAGTCAAAATCAGGTGACCTTGGGAAAAAGGTCATATCTTGGGCTAGGAAGCTCCAAATGAAATTTCGTAAAAAGTGACAGGTAGTACACAGTCTGTAATATCTCAGAAAACGTTTCAGAGGCCGAAGTTGAACCAGTGACACGTGGCACGCCGTACAAGTTCGCTCTCCTGTATTATCCCATAAACAGGTCACGTTGCAACATTTGGAATAACTCTCTCTCAGAGAGTCCAATTGAGGTCAGACCTATCAGGATGGAAAGGTAACAGGCCGATATATCTCATAAAACGTTTTCAGAGGCCGAAGTTAAAACAGTGACACGTGGCACACCATACAAGTTCGCTCTCCTGTTTTATCCCAAAACAGGTCACGTTGCGACATTTGGCATAACTCTCTCTCAGAGAATCCAATTGAGATCAGACCTATCAGGATGGAAAGATAACAGGTCAGGCTATCTCAGGAAACTTTTTCAGACCTTGTGGATCAAAAATTTCGGAGTTACACCAGAAACAATCAGGTACATATTTCTGTCAAAACAGAATTATTTCTTGGTACCTTCATTCATGGCTTCCGGAATTTAGGGCTTTGGAGAAAGTTGGAATTTTTGTAAACGGAGACCATGGATGGATGCTACTCATCAAAATAGAAATTTAGAGACCAAGATCAGAATTTTTGGTTGGGCAGAAGGCCGGGCTTGATTAGACCCTAGTTCCGGACTTTGATCAGAAAAGTGGAAAATTAGGGCTTCTGTAAAAATGGGAATTTTTGAAATCTGTGACCATGGCTGGAAGCTCCTCAGAAAAATAGAAGCTTAGAGATTTGGATCAAACATTTTGATTGGGGCAAAAGAGTGGGCTTCATCAAACCCCAGTTCAGGGTCACGTCCAGTGAATCCGTAAGTTTCAAAGGAAAAATTGAGGAGTGAAACTTTGCAGTTTTCAAATTCTGAATATACCAGTTTGATCAGCTCATCAAGGTGCATATTTCTATCCTTTCGAAAGTTTGAAATTCAAAGTTTGAATTTTTGGGGTTTCTCTGACAAACCCATATCCAGCTCAAGGTCCAGTTCTTGCAAATCAAGTGGATTGGGTTAATCCTAGAAGAAGATGGATTGATCATCTGCATGAGTGAAGAAGTTCCTATTTCAGAGGGAGATGAGGCTAAGGCCTTATATAAGAAGATTACAAGTGATCTCGACAGGTATGACTCATCGAGGTATGTTTCGATATTTTTCCATGATTAAGTTTATGGTATGTTTGTCTTCATGTTATTACGGTTAGTACAATTTTGATTTTAGATTTGTTGTATCACCTTAACAAAATTATGAATGTATGATAGAAGATATTCATTGGTTAGGGTGTTGACACTTATGATTGTACTAATGCATTATGGTGTTGTATGAGGTTTATGTTGTCTACTAACATGAAAGGTACACCAAGAAAGACAAATCATGTTCTGGTCCAAGAACATATGATCATGATAACATGAGGACAAATATTCATCCATTGTCATGGATCTCATAGAAGATCCATTTACGAGGTATGTATAACTTGGTTTTGTAATAGTTAACCTATGAGATATACAGGTTACTAGCACAAGTCATTGAAGAAGAACAAGAAGACATCATGTGAGTATGTTAGACATAAATAGCTAGCATGCTAATCCAGGTATGTTTTTCCTATATCAAGTTAGAATCCTACCTTGTGTTAGGATCTTATACTGTTGTTGATAATGATTATTCATGAAGTCATAGGTTTGAATAATCATGGTTGTATGCATATTATGTTTCTTACCTTAATTGATGATATGACTAACCAGAAGAATCATGAAGGTATAGGTTTGAATAATCACAGGTTTTATGCATAATATATCTCTTATCTTGATTGATGATTCAACTAACCTGAAGAGTCATAGGTTTGAGTAATTACAGGTTTAGACATGTTATGTTTCTTATGATTTGACTAACCTTAAGAATTCTACATAAACCTTGAATGCTAATGCTTATTATTTTCTGTTTGAAATGATCATGACTATACATGCTTGAGATTATTGTGTTTTAATAGTATACTAATGAATGTATGATTTTATATGAGATCACAAGGATAACACAATCATGATACTAATAAGCATGCATAGGAACCAAGGATGAATGTAAGTTCAAGGACAGGTAATCTAGGAAGCAAAGATCAAGAGGGAGTACACTCCAGTGGTTTATGCAAGGATGCAGATATTCAGAGGGAGTTGACCATCTCTCTACATCCCACAACAGAAAGGTGTAGAAGAAGCTACTTCAGATTAGGACTCCAGCAGCTCCTGCAAGGAAGCAAAGACTCAGAGGGAGTCCACCCAACGAACAAACAAAGATAAGTATTTGAATTGTCATTTCTTAAATAATACTGTTCAATAATGTATATACTAATGTTTCTAGAATTAGGTTGTGTATTATGCATATTAGAATAATTGCATTGATGAACAATATACTCCTAATATGCATGGGTAAGTGGCCTATGGAACTGTACAACATTCCATTGCTACTTATCTAGAATGAAACCTCTTTGCTGACATGTTGGGAGTTGTGCACACTCTTAACAATGTTCTGGTAGAGATTGGAAGGCATCTAGAAAGTTACGGAATATGGATAAATGTTGTATTGAAGCATTGGCTAAGATAATTGCATGACTGTATGGCATATTTCTTTATGTGTAAGAATTTGTTCTGAAAACTATGAGATGTTTGCTAATCATGCAATTTAACTTGTTGTGTAGGAAAGATCGTATGTCATCTCCTACAAAAGAAGAACTACAACATTTGTTCCAGCAACAAAGATATCTATTGAAGATATTGAAGTTCCCAGGATCTGGGATGAAGAAATGAAATGCCATGATCCGTCGATCATGAAGAATGATGTTTGGGATGTAATCCCAAGACATGAAGGGAAGTTTTCTATGACTTCCAAATGGAACTATCAGATCAAGCATGTTGCAGATGGCAGCATTGAGAAATATAAAAGTGATGAAATAGAAGATACACCATATGGATTCAAGACAGCTTCCTTGAATGGTGTAGTTGAAGAAGAAGTGTACGTAGAGCAGCCACTTGGTTCTGAGACACATGATAGGAAATCATATATGTGCAGGACTTGGTATGGTGAAGATAGATTGATTGCCGACACGCAGTGGAATCTTACTACCGAGTTCGAGATGAAGAACTTGGGGATGATGCACTATTTGTTTTTGGCATGGAGGTGTGGCAGAGTGCAGATAGAATCTTCCTTGGACAAGGGAAGTATGAAGTAGATATCCCAAAGAGGTTCGGGATGATGAATTGCAAGGCCATGGCCACACCTATGGCATCGAATCTGAAGCTTCTATGTGATGCTTCATCTGAGCCGGTTGATATCACTATGTATCGTCAGATGATTGGGTCCTTGATGTACCAAACGAACACGAGACCAGACATTTGCTTTGCTGTGAACACATTGAGCCAGTTCCTGACGGATCCGAGGAGTGTTCACCTGGTTGCTGTAAAGCATGTTCTGAGGTACCTGAAGGGTACAGTGGATTATGGGCTCAAGTATGAAGCAAATCAAAAGTTTAACCTACAGGGTTATGTTGATTCAGATTGGGCTGGCAGTGCTGCAGATAGGAAGAGCACATCTGGGTGCTGCTTCAGTATGGGATCAGGTGTGATCTCTTGGTTTAGCAGGAAGCAGTCCTGCGTAGCACTGAGTACAGCTGAGGCAGAGTATGTTGTAGCCTGCTCAGCTAGTTGCGAGGCAGTATGGCTACGGAAGCTACTGTCTGAGTTATTTGATCTCCCGTTGGAGGCTACTGGTATCTTCTGTGATAACCAGAGTTGTGTGAAGCTGTCCGAGAACCCAGTGTTTCATGATAGGTCGAAACACATAGAGATCAAATATCACTATATCAGGGATATGGTGCAGAGAGGAGCTGTGAAGCTCCTGTATGTTGCGACGGACGAGCAGATTGCAGATGTGCTGACGAAGCCACTAGCCAGAGTGAAGTTCGAGTACTTCAGAGAGAGGCTTGGCGTTCTTCAGATCGAGGACACTTCGAGGAAGAAGTGATGGACACATTTGTTGAAGCCATTCCAAGCATGTTGGAAGGAGGATCCTTCACATGGCTGTGGATGTAAGTGCTGGATGATGAGCATCAGGATGATGTTCTAGTTTCTGCTTGATATGATCAGTTGGATCATTTTTATGTATGTATGTACGCATCATGTTGGATGCTGGATATGATCATTTGGATCATTTTTATGTACGCATCATGTTGGATGCTAGATATGATCAGTTGAATCATGTGTACGTATTTTGTATATGCATCATGTTGGATGCTTGGACCATGTATCTGTATATGTATCAGGTGGATACATTGTATGATCAGGTGGATCATGTATGGTGATATGTATCATGTATTTGTATTTGTATCAGATGGATACATTGATGATCAGGAGGATCATGTATGATGATATGTATCAGGTAGATACTTGGTATGCATCAGGTAGATGCATTGATGATCAGGAGGATCATGTATGGTGATATGTATCATGTATTTGTATCAGGTGGATACATTGATGATCAGGAGGATCATGTATGATGATATGTATCAGGTAGATACTTGGTATGCATCAGGTAGATGCATTGATGATCAGGAGGATCATGTATGGTGATATGTATCATGTATTTGTATCAGGTGGATACATTGATGATCAGGAGGATCATGTATGATGATATGTATCAGGTAGATACTTGGTATGCATCAGGTAGATGCATTGATGATCAGGTGGATCATGCAGCAGGATGTTGCAGTGATGATCAGGATGATCATAGATGACGAGCTTCAGGATGTTGCTCCAGATGACATGCAGCAGGATGTTGCAGTGATGATCAGGATGATCATAGATGACGAGCTTCAGGATGTTGCTCCAGATGACATGCAGCAGGATGTTGCAGTGATGATCAGGATGATCATAGATGATGAGCTTCAGGATGTTGCTCCAGATGACATGCAGCAGGACGTTGCAGTGATGATGATCAGGATGATCATGAGTACATCAGGTGATGTATGGAGAGTATCAGGTTGATACTCTGTGGCCGTGGATCAGGTTGTGCAGATGAGCATGTAATCCGGTGCCCTGGGAGATTTGCAGATGGTCTTTCGAGGTTTTGCCTATGGCATGTAATTCGGTGCCCTGGGACATCTGGCAAATGCTCTTTCGAGGTTTTGCTATGGGAGGACATGTAATTCGGTGCCCTGGGAGATCTGCAGATAGTCTTTCGAGGTTTTGCCTATGGCATGTCATTCAGTTCCCTGGGATATCTGGCAGATGCTCTTTCAAGGTTTTGTCCTATGGCATGTAATTCATTTCCCTGGGAGATCCGATAGGTTGGGCTGTGTGCCCGTAATCAGTCCTAGGATGCTCTTGCGAGGTTTTGCCATGACCACATGTAATAGCGCCCTGGGAGATTTCAGGTCGGAGTTGTGTACCCGTAACATCCCGAGATGCTCTTGCGAGGTTTTGTGGTGGGGTCACATGTAATAGCGCCCTGGGAGATCCTATAGGTAGAGCTGTGTGCTCGTAACACCCTGGGATGCTCTTTCGAGGTTTTGTGACGCACGTAAAATTCCTGAGGATTCCACAGTATGGCCAGTGATGATGAAGACCTGCAGGTGGTGGGCCTACATCCAGTATGAAAAAGGACTGGCTCTGTAGAACTTCCTATGACGAGTAGATTCAGAGATTGATTGAGATAGCAGCAGCAGTGACGATGATGATGACTCGATGACGATTATCCAGTGACGATGATCCAGAGAAGATGACTTGTGCTAGAAGAACTGTGCTGAGAAATACCTTCCTAGTTAAGAGGGAGTGTTGATGTATATGTAACTTCGGAATGTATTTCACATATATGTATATTGTATTCCTATAGAGATGGTATTATTCCTCTATACGGAAGGGTCGTCATTTATATTGTAAGTGTCGTAACTTATACTTGATGGGTTATTAGACCACCTTGTTGGGGTCGGCCCTGTATAATTCATGTGGGTCGAAGGGTTATTAGACCACCCTATTGGGGGTCGGCCATGTGGGTCAAAGGGTTATTAGACCACCCTATTGGGGGTCGGCCCAGTCAGCATTATGTTATGTGGTTAAGTTCGAGCCTACATGAGTTAGGTAAAAAGGCAAGTCAAGTCAAGTATAAATAGAGTGTGGGAGGCACTCTATTTGCTCACTCACTTCTCACACATGCACTCAAGGAGGAGTGGCGCACTTATGGAGGAGGAGGATCTGCTGCTAGGTTATGGCTATCTCTCTTGGTTGGTTGTATCATTGCTCTATCTATCTCTGAGGAAGTTATTAGGGTTTTTCACCTTTATGGTTTTCCCCAAGTAAATCTTTGTGTCTCTTGTGTGCTTGCATTATTGTCTCCATGATTGATATGCTGTAGATATGCTGTACATGTTGTTCTCTCAGTTAAGATCCTAGATCAAATTGAAGTAAATTCTGAAAATTTAACATCTCTCTCAAAAACCCAAACCTACAATATCTCCCTCTACCTCTCCCCCCCCCCCCCCTCTCTCTCTCTATATATATCCTAACCCTTAACACCCAATATCTCGATATCTATAATCCCCTATTCACCAATCATTCTCTCTTTCTAAGCCCCCAACCTCCAATCTCTCTCTCTATAAACCTATATACCCTAATCTCTATGTCTCTCTCTCTATATCTATATTTCTCTCCCTAAACCCATAACCCCAATCTCTCTCTATCTCTCTAAAATGATAACACCGAGCTCTCTCTCCATTTCGTTCAACACCAATTACTCTCTCTCTAAACCGCTAACCCACAATCTCTCTTTTTATCTCTTTAAATCCATAACCCTTAATCTCTATCTCTCTAAGCCCCTAACCTCCAATCTCTCTCTCTCTCTAAACCCCTAACCTCCAATCTCTCTCTCTCTCTAAACTGCTTATCTCAAATCTCTCTCTCTATAAACACCTAATCTCCAATCTCTCTCCCTCTCTAAACCTATAACCCCCATTATCTCTCTTTCTATATATCTCTCTTTTTCTCTCTTTCCATTTTTCTAAACCCCTAACCCCCAATATCTCTCTCTAAACCGATGACCCCCAACGTCTCTCTCTCTATACCCCTAGTGCCAATATATCTCTCTCACTAAACCCCATCATCTCTCTCTCTCTATCTAAAAACATATCTGTCAATCTCTCTCTCTCTAAACCTGTAACCCTTAGTCTCTCTCTCTCTCTATGCCCATAAAACCTAACCTCTTTCTATATGTCTATAAATCCCGTAATGACCAAAATATCCCTCTCTCTATCTATCTATCTATCTAAACCACTAAACCACAATCTCTCTCTCTCTCTCTCTCTCTCTCTCTCTATAAAACCCTAACCCGAAATCGCTCTCTCCAAACCCCTATCCCCCAATATCTCTCTCTTTCCCTCTATAAAAATTTAACCCCCAATCTCTCTATCTATATGCCTAATCGCCAATCTCTTTGTCTAAACATGTAACTCCAAATTTATCTCTCTCTCTCTCTCTCCAAACCCATAACCCCAATCTCTCTCTCTAAACCCATAACCCCCAACCACTCTCTCTCTCTAAATCCCTAACCAAAAATGTCTTCCTCTCTCTCCAAAATGAAACCTTATATCTCTCTATCTCTCTCTAAAGACCCAACCCCAATATATTTATCTCTCCCTAAACCCCTAACCACCATTCTCTCTCTATATCTTTCTATCTAAAGCCCTAACCTCTAATCTCTCACTCTCTCTCTAACCCCCTAACCTCCAATATCTCTCTCTCTCTAAACCCAAAGCCTCTAATCTCTCTTTCTCTCTCTCTCTCTCTCTCTCTCTCTCTCTATCTAAAATCCTAACCACCAATCTCTCTCCCTCTCTCTCTAAACACGTAAAATCCAATTTTTCTCTCTTTTTAAATCCTAAATCCTTGATCTCTCTTTCTCTCTATATATCCCTCTCTAAACCCATAACACCAAATCTCTCTCTCTCTCACTCTCTCTCTCTCTCTCCCTGTCTCTCTCTCTCTGTCTAAATCCCTAATCACAAATCTCTCTTTCTCTCTCTCTCTCTAGCACTATCCCTGCAAAACGCAAACCCTATATCTCTTTATCTCTCTTTAAACCCCAAACCCCCAATATCACTTTCCCTCTCTTTAAATTGATAACCCTTAATATATCTCTCTATCAATCTATCTATCCAAACTCCTAACCCATAATCTCTCTCTCTCTAAACCCCAAACCTCCAATCTCTCTCTCTCTCTCTCTCTAAACACCTTATCTCCAATCTCTCTCTCTATAAACACCTAATCTCCAATCTCTCTCTCTATAAACACCTAATCTCCAATCTCTCTCCATCTCTAAACTTGTAACACCCATTATCTCTCTTTCTATATATATCTCTCTTTCTCTCTTTCAATTTTTCTAAACCCCTAACCCCCATTTTCTCTCTCTAAATTCCTAACACCAAATCTCTCTCTCTCTCTCTAAACCTCTAACCCCAATCTTTATATCTCTCTCTCTAAACCGATGACCCCCAACATCTCTCTCTCTATACCCCAAGTGCCAATATATCTCTCTCACTAAACACCATTATCTCTTCCTCTCTATCTAAAAACATATCCCTCAACCTCTCTCTCTCTAAACCTTTAACCCTCAGTCTCTCTCTCTCTATGCCCGTAAAACCTAACCTCTTTCTATATCTATATAAATCCCATAATGACCAGAATATCCCTCTCTCTCTCTATCTATCTATCTATCTAAACCTCTAATCCACAATCTCTCTCTCTCTATAAAACCCTAACCCAGAATCGCTCTCTCTAAACCCCTAACCCCCAATATCTCTCTCTCTCTCCATCTCTAAATATTTAACCCCCAATCTCTCTATCTAAATGCCTAATCGCCAATCTCTCTGTCTAAACCTGTAACCTTAAATTTATCTCTCTTTGTCTCTCCAAACCCATAACCCCGATCTCTCTCTCTAAACGCATAACCCCCAACCACTCTCTCTCTCTAAATCCCTAACCAAAAATATCTCCCTCTCTCTCTAAAATGAAACCTTATATCTCTCTATCTCTCTCTAAAGACCCAACCCCAATATATTAATCTCTCTCTACACCCCTAACCACCATTCTTTCTCTCTCTCTATCTAAACCCCTAACCTCAAATCTCTCACTCTCTCTCTAAACCCCTAACCTCCAATATCTCTCTCTCTAAATCCAAAGCCTCTAATCTCTCTCTCTCTCTCTCTCTCAACTCGTAAAATCCAATCTTTCTCTCTTTGTAAATCTTAAATCCCTAATCTCTCTTTCTCTCTATATATCCCTCTCTAAACCCATAACACCAAATCTCTCTCTCTCTCTCTCTCACTCTCTCCCCCAATCTCTCTCTCTCTCTCTCTAAACTGCTAACCCCCAACCTCTCTCTCTCTATACCGCTAGTGCCAATATCTCTCTCTCACAAAACCCCATTATCTCTCTCTCTCTGTCTAAAAACATATCCCTCAATCTCTCTCTCTCTAAACCCGTAACCCTCATTCTCTCTCTCTCTATGCCCATAATAGCTAACCTCTTCCTATAACTCTATAAATCTCGTAATGACCAAAATATCCCTCTCTCTCTCTATCTATCTATCTAAACCCCTAACCCACAATCTCTCTCTCTCTCTATAAAATCCTAGCCCAAAAATGCTCTCTCTCAACCCCTATCCCCCAATATCTCTCTCTCTCTCCCTCTCTAAAAATTTAACCCCCAATCTATCTATCAAAATGCCTAATTGCCAATCTCTTTGTCTAAACCTGTAACCCCAAATTTATCTCTCTCTCTCTCTCGAAACCCATAACCGCAATCTCTCTCTCTCTCTCTAAACCCCTAACCTCCAATCCCTCTCTCTCTCTAAACACCTTATCTCCAATCTCTCTCTCAGTAAACACCTAATCTCCAATCTCTTCCCCTCTCTAAACCTATAACCCCCATTATTTCTCTTTCTATATATATCTCTCTTTCTCTTTTTCCATTTTTCTAAACCCCTAACCCCCAATCTCTCTCTCTAAATCCCTAACACCAAATCTCTCTCTCTCTAAACCTCTAACCCCAATCTTTATATCTCTCTCTCTAAACCAATGACCCCCAACCTCTCTCTCTCTCTATACCTCTAGTGCCAATATATCTCTCTCACTAAACCCCGTTATCTCTTTCTCTCTATCTAAAACCATATCCCTCAATCTCTCTCTCTCTCTAAACCCATAACCCTCAGTCTCTCTCTCTCTATGGCCATAAAACCTAAGCTCTTTCTATATCTCTATAAATCCTGTAACGACCAAAATATCCCCCTCTCTCTCTATCTATCTATCTAAACCCATAACCCACAATCTCTCTCTCTATAAAACCCTAACCCGAAATCGCTCTCTCTAAACCCCTAACCCCCAATATCTCTCTCTCTCTCCCTCTCTAAAAATTTAACCCCCTATATCGCTATCTAAATGCCTACTCGCCAATCTCTCTATCTAAACCTGTAACCCAAAATTTATCTCTCTTTGTCTCTCAAAACCCATAACCCCAGTCTCTGTCTCTAAATCTCTAACAAAAAATATCTCGCTCTCTCTCTAAACTGCAACCTTATATTTCTCTATCTCTCTCTAAAGACCCAACAATAATATATTTATCTCTCTCTAAACCCCTAACCACCATTCTCTCTCTATATCTTTCTATCTAAAGCCCTAAATCCCTAACCTCTAGTCTTTCACTCTCTCTCTAAACCCCTAACCTCCAATATCTATCTCTCTCTAAATCCAAATCCTCTAATATCTCTCTCTCTCTCTCTCCCCCTTTGTCTAAAACCCTAACCACCAATCTCTAAATAAGTCTGAACACCTATCGGCCAATCTCTCTTTGTAAATCCTAAATCCCTGATCTCTCTCTCTCTCTCTCTCTCTCCCAATCTCTCTCTCTCTCTCTCTCTCTAAACCCTAACCACAAATCTCTCTTTCACTCTCTCTCTAACACTATCCCTCTAAAATGCAAACCCTATATCTCTGTATCTCTCTCTAAACCCCAAACCCCCAATATCTCTCTCTCTTTGTCTATCTATACAAACCCCTAACCCATAATTTCTCTCTCTCTCTCTAAACCCATTATCTCCAATCTCTCTTCCTCTCTCAACCTATAACCCCCAGTATCTCTCTTTCTATATATATCTCTCTTTCCCTCCTTCCATTTTTCTAAACCCCTAACCCCCAATCTCTCTCTCTAAATCCATAACACCAAATCACTCTCTCTCTCTAAACCTCTAACCACAATCTTTATATCTCTCTCTCTAAATTGATGATCCCCCACCTCTCTTTCTCTATACCCCTAGTACCAATATATATCTCTCACTAAGCCCCATTATCTCTTTCTCTCTATCTAAAAACATATCCCTCAATCTCTCTCTCTCTAAACCTGTAACCCTCAGTCTCTTTCTCTCTATGCCCATAAAAATTAACCTCTTTCTATATCGCTATAAATCCCGTAATGACCAAAATATCCCTCTCTCTCTCTATCTATCTATCTAAACCCATAACCCACAATCTCTCTCTCTCTCTCTCTCTATAAAACCCTAACTCGAAGTCACTCTCTCTAAACCCTTAACCCCCAATCTCTCTCTCTCTCTCCCTCTCTACAAATTTAACCCCCAATCTCTCTATCTAAATGGCTAGTCACCAATCTCTTTATCTATACCCACAACCCCAAATTTATCTCTGCTTGTCTCTCCAAACCCATAACCCCAATCTCTCTCTCTAAACCCATAACCCCCAACCACTCTCTCTCTCTAAATCCCTAACAAAAAATATCTCCCTCTCTCTCTAAAATGCAACCTTATATCTCTCTATCTCTCTCTAATGACACAACTACAATATATTTATGTCTCTTTAAACCCCTAACCACCATTGTCTCTCTATATCTTTCTATCTAAAGCCCTAACCTCTAATCTCTCACTCTCTCTCTAAACCCCTAACCTCCAATATCTATCTCTCACTAAATCCAAATCCTCTCTCTCTCTCTCTCTCTCTCCCCCTGTATCTAAAACACTAACCACCAATCTCTCAATAAGTCTGAACACCTATCCCCCAATCTCTCTCTCTCTCTAAACACGTAAAATCCAATCTTTCTCTCTTTGTAAATCCTAAATCCCTGATCTCTATCTCTTTCTCTCTTTATATCCCTCTCTAATGTTGAGATATTGTAACTTCAAAGAATATTATATTTGTACTTTATTATTACGGAGATGTTTCATTCCTCCGTGAAGATCTTATTGTACATCCGGAGATGTTTATTCCTCCGTCGGAATGTGGTAACTCGGGTTATTATACCACCCTAGAGGGGTCGGCCCAGTCAGCTGTAGTGGGGTATTTAACCCATTGGTTAAATACGAGCCTACGTGTTCTTGTGTAAAAGACAAGTCGAAGTAGTGTATAAATAGAGGAAGTGTATGCCTCATTTGAAACACTCACTCACTTGAGAGAGAGGCGCACTTGTGGAGGAGAGGTATGCTATGGTGGAGGAGGAGATCATGTCTTTGGTTTGCATCTTTGTATATTGCTGGTCATCTATATTGAGGAAGCTTTACTGGGTTTTCTACCCCATGAGGGTTTCCTAGGATAAATCTGTGTCTCTTGTGTTTATGCTATGCTTGTTGTTTCTTCAGTGATCCTGTATATGCTATTATTGTGAAATGGAATGTAATGCTGCTATTTTCTGTCTTAGAATATTAAATATTAACATGGTATCAGAGCTAACCTGAAGGAAGACAAGGTATGGCACTTACGACACTTGCTTTACTTACGACAATTTGAAGTTTAGGGTTTTATATAGCAAAAACCAGTCATCGTGGAACTTTCGCTATAAATCCATTTTGGAAAAGGTTCAGGATCTGAAACCTTTACAGGTCGTAGATAACATCTCCAGGTATCTTGTGTCCAAAGGGAACCCTCAGATTCGTTGTACTTTGTAAGTTATGATCAGTACAAGTTAGGGTTTATGCCTCTTCAAGATCTTAGTCAAAATCAGGTGACCTAGGAAAAAATGTCATAACTTGGGCTAGGAAGCTCCAAATGAAATTTCATAAAAAGTGACAGGTAGTGCACATACTGTAATATCTTATGAAACTTTTTTAGAGGCCGATGTTGAACCAATGACACGTGGCATGCTGTACAAGTTTGCTCTCTTGTTTTATCCCATAAACAGGTCACGTTGCGAAAATTGGCATAACTCTCTCTCAGAGAGTCCAATTGAGGTCAGACCTATCAGGATAGAAAGATAACAAGGCGAGATATCTTAGGAAAAAATTTTAGAGGCCGAAGTTCAAACAGTAACACGTGGCGTGACATACAAGTTCGCTCTCCTGTATTATCCCAAAACAGGTCACATTGTGACATTTGGCATAACTCTCTCTCAGAAAATCCAATTGAGGTCAAACCTGTCAGGATGGAAACATGACAGGCTAGGCTACTGCAAAAAACGTTTTCAGACCCTGTGGAGAAAAAATTTCGGAGTTATAATAGAAACAATCAGGTACATATTTATGTCAAAACAGAATTATTTTTGGAGCACCTTTATTCATGGCTTCCAGAATTTAGGGTTTCGGAGAAAGTTAGAATTTTTGGAATCGGAATCCATGGTTGAATGCTACTTATGAAAATCAAAATTTAGAGACCAAGATCGAATTTTTTGGTTGGGTAGAAGACCGGGCTTGATTAAACCCTAGCTCGGGATTTTGATCAGAAAGATGGAAAATTAGGGCTTCAGCAAAAGTTGGAATTTTTGAAGTCTGTAACCACGGCTGGAAGCTCCTCAGAAAAATAAGAGTTTAGAGCCTTGGATCAAACCTTTTGATTGAGCAGAAGGGTGGGATTCATCAAATCCTAGTTCGGGATCCTGTCCAGAAGATCCAGAAGTTTGAAAGGCAATTTTGAGGGGTTAAATTTTGGAGATTTCAAAATTGAAGTATGCTAGTTTGATTAGCTCAGAAATACACATCCTTCCATTCATTCGAAAGTGTGAAAGTCAAAGATTGAATTTTTAGGGTTTCTCTAGCAAACCCTAATCAAGCTCCAGATCAAGTTTCAGGGGGAGTTGAGGCTAAGGCCTTACATAAGAAGACTACAAGAAGTCTCGACAAGTATGACTTAAGGAGGTTCAGGTATGTCTTGAAATCTGATTCTTGATTAAGTTCATGATGTGTTTGTCTTCATATTATTTATTAGTACAATCTTGATTAATGCTAGAATTGTCTTATCACCCTAGTAACAGTATGAATGCATGTGAATGATCGAAGACATTCATTGATTAGGGCTATATGATTGTACTAATGCATTATGGTGTTGTGTGAGGTTGATGTTGTCTTCTAACAAGATACAGGTACATCACAAAAGACAAATCAAGTTCCATGACCATGACAACATGAAGACAAAGACTCATCCATAATCTTTGTTCTACTTACGAGGTATGTATGACTTTGTTATATTATGCTTAACCTACGAGACATGCAGGTTCTAGCTTAGGATCTCTAAATCATTGAAGAGATTGTTTAGGTATGTTGTACATAACTAAGTAGGTATACTAATCTAGGTATGTTTTCCTATGTCAAGTTAGAATCTTACCTTGTGTTAGGATCCCCTATATAAGTATACTTAGTATGATTGGTTATGCTTATTAATAAAGTTAATCAAGGGTTTATGCACATTATGTCTCTTATCTTGATTGATGATTTAACTAACCAGAAGAGTACTATGATCAAACAAGAATATGCATGAGTAAAAGAAGACTTCCTTGAAACCCTGAATAATAATGATCATGACTATACATATTCAAGATGATTTAGAATTAGAATGTTTTGAGAATATACTAATGAATGTATGTTTGAGATCATGAGGATGACACTAGTGCACACTTGAGCATGCACAGTGGCACAGAATGAATAGAAGTTCAAAAGACATATAGAAGATCAAGCAGGAGGCAACCACACAAACATAAAAGATAGGTATTTAAGTTGTTATTTGAAATAATAAATAATATTGTCCGTAATAAGTTGTATGCATATTTGTATTCCTATAATATATCATACTGAGTGTAAACATTCATAGAGCATTGAAACAGTATACTACTAATATGCATATGATTGGTAAGTTGGTCAAACATTCCATTGTTGCTTGTCTAGAATGAAACCTCTTTGCTGACATACTGAGAGATGTGCACACTCTCGATAGTATGTTCTGGTAGAGATGGAAGGCATCTAGATAGCCACTATATGCATACAGGATATGGAAAAGTGTTGTGCCAAAGTATTGATCAAAATAGTTGCATAACTATGTAAATGATATCTGTATGCATAATAGGTTATCATGTCAATATGATTTGATGATTATGAAGTATTACTAATCATGTACTTAATTTTGATTTGTAGGAAACATCATGATGAATGATGAACACTGAACAAGCGATGGATGTTCAACAAAAGGATTTACAAATCAAACACACTATAGAAGGCTTGCGGCCAGAAGATTCTCTTAGAAAGAGGAAGAGAATCATGACAAGATGTTTGCTCCAAGTGGCTAGATAAGACCATTCTCTTAATGGTGTAATTAAAGAAGAAGTGTGAATCAGGTTCTGTATGGGTACCCAGGATCGATAATCAATTGATGAGCTTAATGATCACCATGGGTAATGTGGATCTCAACCTTTGCTACAAGGTTGAATATGGTTTCTAGACACAGATGGCATGGATGCAAGAAGGAACTCACCACAGAGTTCGAATGATATTGAGGCCCATATCAGTAGACCCATCTAACGAGAGATGGCACAGATAGATATGAAGAATATCATTCAATGTAGAGTGTGAATGATGTTCAGTCAGAAAGGGAGAATTGACAGTTTCTTTATAAGCTTGGGCTTTACCAAAAGTAAAGTTGTTCCTAACCTTTACCGTAAGGTTATGGATCATACTATTATTGTATGTAGATGATATCTTTCTGATAGGGAATAAGAATCAGATCATGAAAAGAAAGAAGAAGATGGCTGCAGAAATGAAAAATGAAAGATCTCAGATTGATGCATTACTTCCTAGGTCTGGAAGTATGGCAAGGCTTAGAAGGAATCTTTCTCAAACAGGGAAAGTATGCTGAGAAATATTAAAAGGACTTGATGTGTTGGAATGGTCACTCTCATGAATTCCAACTTGAAGTTCTTAGCAGATGACTCATTAGAATTAGTGGATATAACTCTGTACAGACAAATTATTGAGTCATTGATGTGTCTAATGAATACTAGGTCAGATATATGCCTTGCTGTAAACACCTTGATTCAGTATCTAGTGGAAACTAGAAGTGTTCACTTATTAGTTGCAAAGCATGAGATGAGGTACCTAAAGGATACAATAGACTTTGATCTATGGAGATCATGAATTCAGATGGCTACACAGATATTGATTGAGCATAAAGTGTATCAGACAGGAAGAGCACATCAAGAATATGTTATTGTCTGGGATCAACCATGATCTTGTGGTTTAGCAGGAAGTAGTCTAGCACAAGTGGAATATATGGCTGCTTGCTCTGCTAATTGTGAAACGGCATGGCTTCAGAATTGTTTGACTTAGAGATGGACCCAACTGTGATCCTATGTGACAAACAGAGTTGTACTAAAATGGCAAAGAATCCAGTGTTCCATGATAAGTCAAAAGCACATAGAGATCTGGCATTTCTATATACGAGATATGGTGCAGATAGGAATCAAAGTTCAAATTTGTAACTAGTTAGTAACCAAACCTCTACCGATCCGATGTACTAACCAAACCTCTACCTCAAGTAAAGTTTTCCAAGACAAACTTAATATAGTCCAGAAGGACCCTCCTCGAAAGGGGGAGTGATGTGATCACTTATGATGAGATTTCCTGCATTGAGAGTGAGGTCGATGATGTGAATACCTATATTGGTGATGCCGACAGAGAGGTTGGTGGATGGTCCTTAGACAGGGTCTAAAGTGTCAAGGGGATTGCATCATCCTTGAACACATGTTCTAAAAGGAGCCGTAGACGTATGTCTTCGAAAATGAAGTCCTTGGTGGACATATAAGGGGATTGGATCATCCCTGGACTTTAGTCCTAAAGAGAGCCATAGACGTATGTTTTCGAAAATGAAGTCCTTGGTGGACATACAAGGGGATTGGATCATCCCTGGACTTCATTGCTAAAGAGAGCCGTAGACATATGTCTTCGAGAATGAAGTCCTTGGTGGAATTGAGGGGATTGGATCATCCATGGACTTCAGTCCTAAAGAGATCTGTAGACGGATGTCTTCGAGAATGAAGTCCTTGGTGGACTTGAGGGGATTGGATCATCCCTGGACTTCAGTCCTAAAGAGAGTCGTAGACGGATGTCTTCGAGAATGAAGTTCTTGGTGGACTTGAGGGGATTGGATCATCCCTGGACTTCAGTCCTAAAGAGAGTCATAGACGGATGTCTTCGAGAATGAAGTCCTTGGTGTACTTGAGGGGATTGGATCATCCCTGGACTTCAGTCCTAAAGAGAGCCATAGACATGATGTCTCCTAGAACAAAATCCTGAATGAACAGGTAAGGGGATTGGATCGTCCTCAGACTTTATTCCTTTGAATTGAGCTGTAGACATGATGTCTCCGAGAACAAAATCCTGAATGAACAGGTAAGGGGATTGGATCGTCCTCGGACTTTAGTCCTTTGAATTGAGCCGTAGACATGATGTCTCTGAGAACAAAATCCTGAATGAACAGGTAAGGGGATTGGATCGTCCTCGGACTTTAGTCCTTTGAATTGAGCCGTAGACATGATGTCTCCAAGAATAAAATCCTGAATGAATAGGTAAGGGGATTGGATCGTCCTCAGACTTTAGTCCTTTGAAATGAGCCGCAGACATGATGTCTCCGAGAACAAAATCCTGAATGAACAGGTAAGGGGATTGGATCATCCTCAGACTTTAGTCCTTTGAATTGAGCCATACAAATGATGTATCCAAGAACAAAATCCTGAATTAACAGGTAAGGGGATTGGATCGTCCTCGGACTTTAGTCCTTTGAATTGAGCCATAGACATGATGTCTCCGAGAATAAAATCTTGAATGAACAGGTAAGGGAATTGGATCATCCTCGGACTTTAGTCCTTTGAATTGAGCCGTAGACATGAGGTCTCCAAGAATTGAATGATAGGACTGGATCATCCCTGAGCTTCGGTTCAAAAGGTACATGATAGGACTGGATCATCCCTGAGATTCGGTTCAAAAGGTACATGATAGGACTGGATCGTCCCTGAGCTTCGGTTCAAAAGGTACATGATAGGACTGGATCATCCCTGGACTTCGGTTCAAAAGGTACATGATAGGACTGGATCATCCCTGGACTTCGGTTCAAAAGGTACATGATAGGACTGGATCGTCCCTGAGCTTTGGTTCAAAAGGATCATGATAGGACTGGATCGTCCCTGAGCTTCGGTTCAAAAGGTACATGATAGGACTGGATCATCCCTGGACTTTGGTTCAAAAGGTACATGATTGGATTGCATCATCCATGGACCTATGTCCTAAAGAGAGCAGGATTGATCATCCTGTAATATGATTGTGTGTGTTGATGTGGTTACTTGTATCGGTATGGATACTCATATTGATGATGTGGTTACTTGTATCGGTAGGATACTTGTATTGATGATGTGGTTACTTGTATCGGTAGGATACTTGTATTGATGATGTGGTTACTTGTATCAGTAGGATACTTGTATTGATGATGTGGTTACTTGTATCTGTATGGATACTCGTATTGATGATGTGGTTACTTGTATCGGTCGGATACTTGTATTGATGATGTGGTTACTTGTATCGGTAGGATACTTGTATTGATGATGTGGTTACTTGTATCGGTATGGATACTAGTATTAATGATGTGGTTACTTGTATTGGTATGGATACTTGTGTGATGACGATGCTAATGATCGTGTGATGACGATGTTGATGATCGTGTGCTGACGATGCTGATGATCGTGTGATGACGATGCTGATGATCGTATGATGACGATGTTGATGATCGCGTGATGACGATGTTGATGATCATGTGATGATGATGCTGATGATCGTGTGATGATGATGCTGATGATCGTATGATGATGATGCTGATGATCGTGTGATGACGATGCTGATGATCATGTGATCACGATGCTGATGATCGTGTGATGACGATGCCGACGATGTTGATGATCGTGTGATGACGATGTTGATGATTTTGTGATGATGATGCTGATGATCATGAGATGACGATACTGATGATCGTGAGGATCTAGATGTTGATGTTGTTGTAGCTGTTCGAGTGCTGCAGAAGATAAAGACTCAGTACTGAATATGTTGATGTTCCAGTATTGAAGATGTTCCAGTAACTGCTTGAGTTACTGATGATGTTGAGAAAGCTTCCAATGATTTATAGATGTATCATGTATGATGTTGATGACTCCTTGCTCATGCAGATACTGTTATAATATCCTTCTCGTTAAGGGGGAGTGTTGAGATATTGTAACTTCAAAGAATATTATATTTGTACTTTATTATTTCGGAGATGTTTCATTCCTCCATGAAGATCTTATTGTACATCCGGAGATGTTTATTCCTCCGTCGAAATGTGGTAACTTGGGTTATTAGACCACCCTAGAGGGGTCGGCCCATTCAGTTGTAGTGGGGTATTTAACCCATTGGTTAAATACGAGCCTACGTGTTCTTGTGTAAAAGACAAGTCAAAGTAATGTATAAATAGAGGAAGTGTATGCCTCATTTGAAACACTCACTCACTTGAGAGAGAGGTGCACTTGTGGAGGAGAGGTATACTATGGTGGAGGAGGAGATCATGTCTTTGGTTTGCATCTTTGTATATTGCTGGTCATCTATATTGAGGAAGCTTTACTGGGTTTTCTACCCCATGAGGGTTTCCCAGGATAAATCTGTGTCTCTTGTGTTTATGCTATGCTTGTTGTTTCTTCAGTGATCCTGTATATGCTATTGTTGTGAAATGGAATGTAATGCTACTATTTTCTGTCTTAGCATATTAAATATTAACATCTAAACCCATAACATAAAATCTCTCTCTCTCTCTCTATCTATCTCTCTATAAACCCCCAAACATAAATCTCTCTTTCTCTCTCTTTCTCTAGCACTATCCCTCCAAAACGCAAACCCTATATCTCTCTATCTATCTCTAAGCCCCAAACCCCCAATATCTCTCTTTCCCTCTTTAAATCAATAACCCTTAATCTTTCTCTCTATCTATCTATCCAAACCCCTAACCCATAATCTCTCTCTCTCTCTCTCTAAACCCCAAACCTCCAATCTCTCTCTCTCTCTCTCTCTAAACACCTTCTCTCCAACCCCTCTCTCTATAAACACCTAATATCCAATCCCTCTCCATCACTAAACTTGTAATGCCCATTATCTCTCTTTCTCTCTTTCCATTTTTCTAAACCCCTAACCCCCAATCTCTCTCTCTAAATTTCTAACACCAAATCTCTCTCTCTCTCTCTAAACCTCTAACCCCAATCTTTATATCTCTCTCTCTAAACCAATGACCCCAACCTCTCTCTCTCTATACCCTTAGTGCCAATATATCTCTCTCACTCAACCCCATTATCTATTTCTCTCTATCTAAAAACATATCCCTCAATCTCTCTCTCTCTAAACACGTAACCCTCTTTCTCTCTCTCTCTATGCCCATAAAACCTAACCTCTTCCTAAATCTCTATAAATACCGTAACGACCAAAATATCCCTTTCTCTATCTATCTATCTATCTAAACCCCTAACCCACAATATCTCTCTCTCTCTATAAAACCCTAACCCAGAATCCCTCTCTCTAAACCCCTAACCCCCAATATCTCTCTCTCTCTCCCCCTCTAAAAATATAACCCCCAATCTCTCTATCTAAATGCCTAATTGCTAATCTCTCTGTCTAAACCTGTAACCCCAAATTTATCTCTCTTTGTCTCTCCAAACCCATAACCCCAATCTCTTTCTCTAAACCCATAACCCCCAACCACTCTCTCTCTCTAAATCCCTAATAAAAAATATCTCCCTCTCTCTCTAAAATGCAACCTTATATCTCTCTATCTCTCTCTAAAGACCCAACCCCAATATATTTATCTCTCTCTACACCCCTAACCACCATTCTCTCTCTCTCTCTCTATCTATCTAAACCCCTAACCTCAAATCTCTCACTCTCTCTCTAAACCCCTAACCTCCAATATCTGTCTCTCTCTCTAAATCCAAATCCTCTAATATCTCTCTCTCTCTCCCTCTCTCTCCCTGTATATAAAACCCTAACCACCAGTCTCTCAATAAGTATGAACACATATCCCCCAATCTCTCTCTCTCTCTAAACTCGTAAAATCCAATCTTTCTCTCTTTGTAAATCCTAAATCCCCGATCTCTCTTTCTCTATATATATCCCTCTCTAAACCCATAACACCAAATCTCTCTCTCTCTCTCTTCCCCCCCACTCTCTCTAAACCCCTAACCACAAATCTCTCTTTCTCTCTCTCTCTAGCACTATCCCTCTAAAATGCAAACCCTATATCTCTCTATCTCTCTCTAAACCCCAAACCCCCAATATCTATCTATCTATCCAAACCCCAAACCCATAATCCCTCTTTCTCCCTCCAAACCCCTAATTTCTAATTTTTCTCTATCTCTAAACCCCTTATCTCCAATTTCTGTCTCTATAAACACCTAATCTCCAATCTCTCTCCCTCTCTAAACCTATAACCCCCATTATCTCTCTTTCTCTCTTTCCATTTTTCTAAACGCCTAACCCCCAATCTCTCTCTAAATCCCTAACACCAAATCTCTCTCTCTCTCACTAAACCTCTAACCCCAATCTTTATATCTCTCTCTCTAAACCGATGGCCCCAAACCTCTCTCTCTATATACCCCTACTGCGAATATATATCTCTCACTAGACCCCATTATCTCTTTCTCTCTATCTAAAAACATATCCCTCAATCTCTCTCTCTCTAAACCCATAACCCTGACTCTCTCTCTCTCTATGCCCATAAAACCTAACCTCTTTTTATATCTCTATAAATCCCGTAATGACCAAAATAGTCATCTCTCTCTCTATCTATCTATCTAAACCCCTAACCCACAATCTCTCTCTCTCTATAAAATCCTAACCCGAAATCGCTTTCTCTAAACCCCTAATCCCCAATATCTCTCTCTCTCTCTCCCTCTCTAAAAATTTAACCCCCAATCTCTCTATCTAAATGGCTAATCACCAATCTCTCTGTCTAAACCTGTAACCCCAAATTTATCTCTCTCTTTCTCTCCAAACCCATAACCCCAATCTCTCTCTCTAAACCCATAACCCCCAACCACTCTCTCTCTATATATCCCTAAACAAAAATATCTCGCTCTTTCTCTAAAATGCAACGCTATATCTCTCTATCTCTCTCTAAAGACCCAACCCCAATATATTTATCTCTCTCTAAACCCCTAACCACCATTCTCTCTCTCTCTCTCTATCTATCTAAACACCTAAACTCAAATCTCTCACTCTCTCCCAAAACCCCTAACCTCCAATATCTCTCTCTCTCTCTCTCAATCCAAAGCCTCTAATATCTTTCTCTCTCACTCTCTCTCCCTGTATATAAAAACCTAACCATCAATCTCTCAGTAAGTCTAAACACCTATCCCCCAATCTCTCTCTCGCTCTATAAGTTTGTAAAATCCAATCTTTCTCTCTTTGTAAATTCTAAATCCCTGATCTGTCTTTCTCTCTATATATCCCTCTCTAATCTCATAACACCAAATCTCTCTTTCTCTCTCTCTCTCCTCCCTATCTTTCTAAACCCCTAACCACAAATCTCTCTTTCTCTCTCTCTAGCACTATTCCTCTAAAATGCAAACCCTATATCTCTGTATCACTCTCTAAGCCCCAAAACCCCAATATCTCTCTCTCTCTCTTTAAATCCACAATCCTTAATCTCTCTCTCTATCTATCTATCCAAACCCCTAACCCATAATCTCTCTCGCTCTCTCTCTAAACCCCTAACTTCCAGTCTCTCTCTCTCTCTCTCTCTAAACCCCCTATCTCCAATCTCTCTCTCTATAAACACCTAATCTCCAATCTCTCTCCCTCTCTAAACATGTAACCCCCATTATCTCTCTTTCTATATATATCTCTCTTTCTCTCTTTCCATTTTTATAAACCCATAACCCCCAATCTCTCTCTCTAAATCCCTAACACCAAATTTCTCTCTCTCTCTAAACCTCTAACCCCAATCTTTATATCTCTCTCTCTAAACCGACGACCCCCAACCTCTCCCTCTCTATACCCCTACCAATATATATCTCTCACTAAACCCCATTATCTCTTTCTCTCTATCTAAAAACATATCCCTCAATCTCTCTCTCTCTAAACCCGCAACCCTTAGTCTCTCTCTCTCTATGCCCATAAAACCTAACCTCTTTCTATATCTCTATAAATCCTGTAACGACCAAAATATCCCTCTCTCTATCTATCTATCTATCTAAACCCCTAACCCATAATCTCTCTCTCTATATATATAAAACCCTAACCCGAAATTGCTCTCTCTAAACCCCTAACCCCCAATATCTCTCTCTCTCTCTCCCTCTCTAAAAATTTAACCCCCAATCTCTCTATCTAAATGGCTAATTTCCAATCTCTCTGTCTAAAACTGTAACTCAAAATTTATCTCTCCCTATCTCTCCAAACCCATAACCCCAATCTCTCTCTCTAAACCCATAACGCCCAACCACTCTCTCTCTCTAAATCCCTAACCAAAAATATCTCCCTCTCTCTCTAAAATGCAACCTTATATCTCTCTATCTCTCTCTAAAGACCCAAACCCACTATATTTATCTCTCTCTAAACCCTTAACCACCATTCTCTCTCTATATCTATCTATCTAAAGCCCTAACCTCTAATCTCCCACTCTCTCTCTAAACCCCTAACCTCCAATATCTCTCTCTCTCTCTTAATCCAAAGCCTCTAATATCTCTCTCTCTCTCTCTATCCACGTATCTAAAACCCTAACCAACGATCTCTCAATAAGTCTGAACACCTATCCCCCAAGCTCTCACTCTCTCTCTAAACTCGTAAAATCCAATCTTTCTCTCTTTGTAAATCCTAAACCCCTGATCTCTCTTTCTCTCTATATATCCCTCTCTAAACCCATAACATCAAATCTCTCTTTCTCTCTCTCTCCTCCCTCTGTCTAAACCGCTAACCACCATTCTCTCTCTATATCTATGTATCTAAAGACCTAACCTCTAATCTCCCACTCTCTCTCTAAACCCCTAACCTCCAATATCTCTCTCTCTCTTAATCCAAAGCCTCTAATATCTCTCTCTCTCTCCCTGTATCTAAAACCCTAACACCAAATCTCTCTTTATCTCTCTCTCTCCTCCCTCTCTCTCTAAACTCCTAACCAGAAATCTCTCTTTCTCTCTCTCTAGCACTATTCCTCTAAAATGCAAACCCTATATCTCTTTATCTCTCTCTAAACCCCTAACTTCTAGTCTCTCTCTCTCTCTCTAAACCCCTTATCTCCAATCTCTCTCTCTATAAACACCTAATCTCCATTCTCTCTCCCTCTCTAAACATGTAACCCCTATTATCTTTCCTTCTATATATATATCTCTTTCTCTCTTTCCATTTTTCTAAACCCCTAACCCCCAATCTCTCTCTCTACATCCCTAACACAAAATTTCTCTCTCTCTCTCTAAACCTCTAACCCCAATCTTTATATCTCTCTTTCTAAACCGATGACCCCTAACCTCTCCCTCTCTATACCCCTACCAACATATATCTCTAACTAAACCCCATTATCTCTTTCTCTCTATCTAAAAACATATCCCTCAATCTCTCTCTCTCTAAACCCGTAACCCTCAATCTCTCTCTCTCTATGCCATGAAACCTAACCTCTTTCTATATTTCTATAAATCCCGTAAGGACCAAAATATCCCTCTCTCTATCTATCTATCTATCTATCTAAACCCCTAACCCACAATCTCTCTCTCTCTCTCTCTCTCTCTCTCTCTCTCTCTCTCTCTCTCTAAAACCCTAACCCGAAATCACTCTCTCTAAATCCCTAACCCCCAATATCTCTCTCTCTCTCCCTCTCTAAAAATTTAACCCCCAATCTCTCTATCTAAATCGCTAATTGCCAATCTCTCTGTCTAAAAATGTAACTCAAAATTTATCTCTCCCTGTCTCTCCAAACCCATAACCCCAATTTCTCTCTCTAAACCCATAACTCCCAACCACTCTCTCTCTCTAAATCCCTAACCAAAAATATTTCCCTCTCTCTAAAATGCAACCTTATATCTCTCTATCTCTGTCTAAAGACCCAACCCCAATATATTTATCTCTCTCTAAACCCCTAACCACCATTCTCTCTCTATAGCTATCTATCTAAATCCCTAACCTCTAATCTCCCACTCTCTCTATAAACCCCTAACCTCCAATATATCTGTGTCTCTTAATCCAAAGCCTCTAATATCTCTGTCTCTCTCTCCCTGTATCTAAAACCCTAACCACCAATCTCTCAATAAGTTTGAACACCTATCCCCCAATCTCTCTCTCTTTCTCTTAACTCGTAAAATCCAATCTTTCTATCTTTTTGTAAATCCTAAATTCTTGGTCTCTCTTTCTCTCTATATATCCCTCTCTAAACCCATAACACCAAATCTCTCTCTCTCTCTCTCTCTCTCTCTAAACCCCTCACGACAAATCTCTCTTTCTCTCTCTCTCTCTCTCTTTTTCTCTCTCTAGCACTATCCCTTGAAAAAGCAAACCCTATATCTCTCTATCTCTCTCTAAACTCCAAACCCCCAATATCTCTGTCTCTCTCTTTAAATCGATAACCCTTAATCTCTCTCTCTCTATCTATCTATCCAAACCCCTAACCCATAATCTCTCTCTCGCTCTCTCTCTCTAAACCCCTAACCTCCAATCTCTCTCTCTATAAACACCTAATCTCCAATCTATCTCCCTCTCTAAACCTGTAACCCCCATTATCTCTCTTTCTATATATATCTCTCTTTCACTCTTTTCATTTTTCTAAACTCCTAACCCCCAATCTCTCTCTCTAAATTCCTAACACCAAATCTCTCTCTCTCTCTCTAAACCTCTAACCCCAATCTTTATATCTCTCTCTCTAAACTGATGACCCCCAACTTCTCTCTCTGTCTATACCCCTAGTGCAATATATCTCTCTCACTAAACCCCATTATCTCTTTCTCTTTATCTAAAAACATATCCCTCAATATCTCTCTCTCTAAACCTGTAACCCTCCGTCTCTCTCTCTCTATGCCCATAAAACTTAACCTCTTTCTATATCTCTATAAATCCAGTAACGACCAAAATATCCCTCTCTCTATCTATCTATCTATCTAAACCCCTAACCCACAATCTCTCTCCCTCTATAAAACCCTAACCTGAAATCACACTCTCTAAACCCATAACCCCCAATCTCTCTCTCTCTCTCTCTCCCTCTCTAAAAATTTAACCCCCAATCTCTCTATCTAAATGCCTAATCGCCAATCTCTCTGTCTAATCCCGTAACCCCAAATTTATTTCTCTCTCTCTCTCTCCAAACCCATAACCCCAATCTCTCTCTCTAAATCCATAACCCCCAACCATTCTCTCTCTCTAAATCCCTAACCAAAAATATCTCCCCCTCTCTCTAAAATGCAACCCTATATCTCTCTATCTCTCTCTAAAGACCCAACCCCAATATATTTATATCTCTCTACAGCCCTAACCACTATTCTCTCTCTCTATCTATCTATCTAAACCCCTAACCTCAAATCTCTCACTCTCTCTCTAAACCCCTAACCTCAAATATCTCTCTCTCTCTCTCTATAAATCCGAATCCTCTGATATATCTCTCTCTCCCTCTATCTCCGTGTATCTAAAACCCTAACCACCAATCTCTCAAGAAGTCTAAACACCTATCCCCCAATCTCTCTCTCTCTCTCTCTAAACTCATAAAATCCAATCTTTCTTTCTTTGTAAATCCTAAATCACTGATCTCTCTTTCTCTCTATATATCCCTCTCTAAACCCGTACCACCAAATCTCTCTCTCTCTCTCTCCCAATCTCTCAATCTCTCTCTGTCTCTCTCTCTCTCTCCCCCCTCTCTCTCTAAACCCCTAATCACAAATCTCTCTTTCTCTCTCTCTAGCACTATCCCTCTAAAATGCAAACCCTATATCTCTGTATCTCTCTCTAAACCCCAAACCCCCAATATCTCTCTCTCTCTCTTTAAATCCATAACCCTTAATCTCTCTCTCTCTCTCTAAACCCCTAACTTCGAATTTCTCTCTATATCTAAACCCCTTATATCCAATCTCTCTCTCTATAAACACCTAGTCTCCAATCTCTCTCTCTCTCTCTAAACCTATAATCCCCATTATCTCTCTTTCTATATATATATATTTTTTCTCTCTTTTAATTTTTCTAAACCCCTAAACCCCAATCTCTCTCTCTAAATCCCTAACACCAAATCTCTCTCTCTCTCTAAATCTCTAACCCCAATCTTTATTTCTCTCTCTCAAAACCGATGACCCCCAACCTCTCTCTCTATATACCCCTAGTGCCAATATTTATCTCTCACAAAACACCATTATCTCTTTCTCTCTATCTAAAAACATAACCCTCAATCTCTCTCTCTCTAGACCCGTAACCCTCAGTCTCTCTCTCTCTCTCTATGCCGATAAAAACTAACCTCTCTCTATATTTCTATAAATCCCATAACGACCAAATTATCCCTCTCTGTATCTATCTATCTATCTATCTAAACCCCTAACCCACAATCTCTTTCTCTCTATAAAACACTAACCCGAAATTGCTTTCTCTAAACCCCTAACCCCCAATCTCTCTCTCTCTCTCTCTCTCTCTCTCCCTGTATCTAAAACCCTAACCACCAATCTCTCAATAAGTCTGAACACCTATCCCCCAATCTCTCTCTTTCTCTCTAAACTCGTAAAATCCAATCTTTCTCTCTTTCTAAATCCTAAATACCTAATCTCTATTTCTCTCTATATATCCCCCTCTATACCCATAACACCAAATGTCTCTCTCTCTCTCTCCCCCCCCTTTTCTCTCTAAACCCCTAACCACAAATCTCTCTTTCTCTCTCTATCTAGAACTATCCCTCTAAAACGCAAACCCTGTATCTCTCTATCTCTCTCTAAACCCCAAACCCCCAATATCTCTCTCTCTCTCTCTTTAAATCCATAACCCTTAATCTCTCTCCCTATCTCTCTATCCAAACCCCTAACCCATAATCTCTCTCTCTCTCTCTAAACCCCTAACATCCAATCTCTCTGTCTCTCTCTCTCTAAACACCGTATCTCTAATCTCTCTCTATAAACACCTAATCTCCAATCTCTCTCCCTCTCTAAACCTGTAACCCCCATTATCTCTCTTTTTTATATATCTCTCTTTCTCTCTCTCCATTTTTCTAAACTCCTAACCCCCAATCTCTCTTTCTAAATCCCTAACACCAAATCTCTCTCTCTCTCTCTAAACCTCTAACCCCAATCTTTATTTCTCTTTCTCAAAACCGATGACCCCCAACCTCTCTCTCTATACACCCCTAGTGCCAATATATCTCTCTCACAAAACCCCATTATATCTGTCTCTCTATCTAAAAACATAACCCTCAACCTCTCTCTCTCTAAACCAGTAACCCTCAGTCTCTCTCTCTCTATGCCCATAAAACCTAACCTCTTTCTATATTTCGATAAATCCAGTAATGACCAAATTATCTCTCTCTGTATCTATCTATCTATCTAAACCCCTAACCCACAGTCTCTCTCTCTCTATAAAACACTAACCCGAAATCGCTCTCTCTAAACCCCTAACCCTCAATCTCTCTATCTGAATGGCTAATCACCAATCTCTCTATCTAAACCTGTAACCCCAAATTTATCTCTCTCTTTCTCTCCAAATCCATAACACCAATCCCTCTCTCTAAGCCCATAACCCCCAAACACTCTCTCTCTCTAAATCCCTAACCAAAAATATCTCCCTCTCTCTCTAAAATGTAACCTTATATCTCTCTATCTCTCTATCTCTCTCTAACGACCCAACCCCAATATATTTATCTCTCTCTAAGCCCCTAACCGCCATTCTCTCTCTCTATCTATCTATCTATCTAAACCCCTAACCTCAAATCTCTCACTCTCTCTCTAAACCCCTAACCTCCAATATCTCTCTCTCTCTAAATAAAAAGCTTCTAATATCTCTCTGTCTCCCTCTCTCTCCCTGTACATAAAACCCTAACCACAGTCTCTCAATAAGTCTGAACACCTATCCCCCAATCTCTCTCTCTCTCTCTAAACTTGTAAAATCCAATCTGTCTCTCTTTGTAAATCCTAAATCCCTGATCTCTCTTTCTCTCTATATATCCCTCTCTAAACCCTTAACAACAAATCTCGCTCTCTCTCTCTCTCTCCACCCTCTCTCACTAAACCGCTAACAACAAATCTCTCTTTCTCTCTTTCTCTAGCATTATCCCTCTAAAATGAAAATCCTATATCTATATATCTCTCTCTAAACCCCAAACCCCCAATATCTCTGTCTCTCTGTTTAAATCCATAACCCTTAATCTCTCTTTCTATCTATCTATCCAAACCCCTAACCCATAATCTCTCTTTGTCTCTAAACCCCTAACTTCCAATCTCTCTCTCTCTCTCTCTAAACCCGTTATCACCAATCTCTTTCTCTATAAACACCTAATCTCCAATCTCTCTCCTTCTCTAAACTTGTAACCCCATTATCTCTCTTTTGATATATATCTCTCTTTCTTTCTTTCCATTTTTCTAAACCCCCAACCCCCATTCTCTCTCTTTAAATCCCTAACAACAAATCTCTCTCTCTCTCTAAACCTCTAACCCCAATCTTTATATCTCTCTCTCTAAACCGATGACCCCCAACACCTCTCTCTCTATACCCCTAGTGCCAATATATCTATCTCACTAAACCCCAATATCTCTCTCTCTCTAAACTCGTAACCCTCAGTCTCTCTCTCTCTCTATGCCCATAAAACCTAACCTCTTCCTATATCTCTATAAATCCCGTAACGACAAAAATATCCCTCTATCTATCTATCTATCTATCTAAACCCCTAACCCACAATCTCTCTCTCTCTATAAAACCCTAACCCGAAATCGCTCTCTCTAAACCCCTATCCCCCAATATCTCTCTCTCTCCCTCTCTAAAAATTTAGCCCCCGATCTCTCTATCTAAATGCCTAATCACCAATCTCTTTGTCTAAACCTGTAACCCTAAATTTATCTCTCTCTCTCTCTCCAACCCATAACCCCAATCTCTACCACTAAACCCATAACCCCCAACCACACTATCTCTCTAAATCCCTAACAAAAAATACCTCCCTCTATCTCTAAAATGAAACCTTATATCTCTCTATCTTTCTCTAAAGACCCAACCCCAATATATTTATCTCTCTCTAAACCCCTAACCACCATTCTCTCTCTATATCTATCTATCTAAACCCCTAACCTCTAATCTCTCTCTCTCTCTCTAAACCCCTAACCTCCAATCTCTCTCTCTCTCTCTCTCTCTCTCTCTCTCTATCTCCCCATATCTAAAACCCTAACCACCAATCTCTCAATAAGTCCGAACACCTATCCCCGAGTCTCTCTCTTTCTCTCTAAACTCGTAAAATCGAATCTTTCTCTCTTTGTAAATCCTAAATCCCTAATCTCTCTTTCTCTCTATATATCCCTCTCTAAACCCATAACACCAAATCTCTCTCTCTCTCTCTCTCTCCCCCCCCAATTTCTCTCTAAACCCCTAACCACAAATCTCTCTTTCTCTCTCTCTCTAGCACTATCCCTCTAAAACGCAAACCCTATATCTCTCTATCTCTCTCTAAACCCCAAACCCCCAATATCTCTCTCTCTCTCTTTAAATCCATAACCCTTAATCTCTCTCCCTATCTATCTATCCAAACCCCTAACCTCCAATCTCTCTCTCTCTCTCTAAACACCTTATCTCCAATCTCTCTCTCTATAAACACCTAATCTCCAATCTCTCTCCCTCTCTAAACCTATAACCCCCATTATCCCTTTTTTTATATATCTCTCTTTCTCTCTTTCCATTTTTCTAAACTACTAACCCCCAATCTCTCTTTCTAAATCCCTAATACCAAATCTCTCTCTCTCTCTCTAAACCTCTAACCCCAATATTTATATATCTCTCTCCAAAACGATGACCACTAACGTCTCTCTCTCGATACCCCTAGTGCCAAAATATCTCTCTCACTAAACCCGCAACCCTCAATCTCTCTCTCTCTATGCCCATAAAACCTAACCTCTTTCTATGTCTGTATAAATCCCGTAATGACCAAAATATCCCTCTCTCTATCTATCTATCTATCTAAACCCCTAACCCACAATCTCTCTCTCTCTCTATAAAACCCTAACCCAAAATCGTTCTCTCTAAACCCCTAACCCCCAATATCTCTCTCTCTCCCTCTCTTAAAATTTAATCCCTAATCTCTCTATCTAAATGCCTAATCGCCAATCTCTCCAAACCCATAACCCCAATCTCTCTCTCTAAACCCATAACCCCAACCACTCTCTCTCTCTAAATCCCTAACAAAAAATATCTCCATCTCTCTCTAAAATGCAACCTTATATCTCTCTATCTCTCTCTAAAGACCCAACCCAAAAATATTTTTCTCTCTCTAAATCCCTAACCAGCATTCTCTCTATCTATCTATCTATCTAAACCCCTAACCTCAAATCTCTCACTCTCTCTCTAAACCCCTAACCTCCAATATCTCTCTCTCTCTAAATCCAAAGCCTCTAATATCTCTCTCTCTCTCCCACTCTCTCCCTGTATCTATAACCCTAACCACCAATCTCTCAATAAGTCTGAACACCTATCCCCCAATCTCTCTCTCCCTTTGTCTCTCTCTCTCTCTCTGTCTCTATCTCCCCCTCCCACCTCTCTCTCTTTGTCTCTCTCTCTCTCTCTCTATCTACCCCCCCCACCTCTCTCTCTAAACCCCTAACCACAAATCTCGCTTTCTCTCTCTCTCTGGCACTATCCCTCTAAAATGCAAACCCTATATCTCTGTATCCCTCTCTAGGCTCCAACCCCCAATATATCTCTCTCTCTCTCTTTAAATCCATAACCCTTAATCTATCTCTCTATATATCTAACCAAACCCCTAACCCATAATCTCTGTCTCTCTCTCTAAACCCCTAACTTCCAATCTGTCTCTCTCTCTAAACCCCTTATCTCCAATCTCTCTCTCTATAAGCACCTAATCTCCAATCTCTCTCCCTCTCTAATCGTGTAACCCCCATTATCTCTCTTTCTATATATATCTATTTTTCTCTCTTTCCATTTTTCTAAACACCTAACCCCCAATCTCTCTCTCTAAATCTCTAACACCAAAACTCTCTCTCTCTCTAAACCTCTAACCTCAATCTTTATATCTCTCTCTCTAAACTGATGACCCCCAACCTCTCTCTCTCTCTATACCACTAGTGCCAATATATCTCTCTCACTAAACCTCATTATCTCTCTCTCTCTCTATCTAAAAACATATCCCTCAATTTCTCTCTCTCTAAACCCATAACCCTGAGTGTCTCTCTCTCTATGCCCATAAAATATAACATCTTCCTATATCTCTATAAATCCCGTAATGACCAACATATCCATCTCTCTATCTATCTATATATATAAACCCCTAACCCACAATCTCTCTCTCTCGATAAAACCCTAACCCAAAATCGCTCTCTCTAAATCCCCATCCCCTAATCTCTCTCTCTCTCTCCCTCTCTAAAAAATTAACCCACAATCTCTCTATCTAAATGCCTAATCGACAATCTTTTTGTCTAATCCTTTAAACCAAAATTTATCTCTCTCTCTCTCTCTCCAAACCCATAACCCCAATCTCTCTCTCTAAACCCATAACCCCCAACCACTCTCTCTCTCTAAATCCCTAACCAAAATAATCTTCCTCTCTCTCTAAAATGAAACCTTATATCTCTCTATCTTTCTCAAAACACCTAACCCCAATAAATTTATCTCTCTCTAAACCCCTAACACCATTCTCTCTCTATATCTATCTATCTAAACCACTAACCTCTAATCTCTCACTCTCTCTCTAAACCCCTAACCTCCAATCTCTCTCTCTCTCTCTCTCTCTCTCTCTCTCTCCCCACCCCTTTCTCTCTAAACCCCTAACCACAAATCTCTCTTTCTCTCTCTCTCTAGCACTATCCCTCTAAAACACAAACCCTATATCTCTCTATCTCTCTCTAAACCCCAAACCCCCAATATCTCTCTCTCTCTTTAAATCGATAACCTTTAATCTTTCTTTCTCTCTATCTATCCAAACCCCTAACCCATAATCTCTCTCTCTCTCTCTCTCTCTATCAACCCCTAACCTCCAATTTCTCTCTCTCTCTCTAAACACTTTATCTCCAATCGCTCTCTCTATAAACACCTAATCTCCAATCTCTCTCTCTATCTAAACTTGTAACCCCCATTATCTCTCTTTCTATATATATCTCTCTTTCCATTTTTCTAAACCCCTAACCCCCAATCTCTCTCTCTAAATCCCTAACACCGAATCTCTCTCTCTCTCTAAACCTCTAACCCTACTCTTTATATCTCTCTCTCTAAACCGATGACCCCAAACCTCTTTGTCTATACCCCTAGTGCCATTATATCTCTCTCACTAAACCCCATTATCTCTTTCTCTCTATCTAAAAACATATCCCTCAATCTCTCTCTCTCTCTCTAAACCCGTAACCCCCAGTCTCTATCTCTCTATGCACATAAAACCTAGTCTCTTTCTATATCTCCATAAATCCCGAAATGACCAAAATATCCCTCTCTCTCTATCTATCTATCTATCTAAACCCCTAACCCACAATCTCTCTCTCTCTATAACACCCTAACCCGAAATCACTCTCTCTAATCCCCTAACTCCCAATATCTCTCTCTCTCTCCCTCTCTAAAAATTTAACCCCCAATCTCTCTATCTAAATTCCTAATCGCCAATCTCTCTGTCTAAACCTGTAACCCCAAATTTATCTCTCTCTGGCTCTCCAAACCCATAACCCCAATCTCTCTCTCTAAACCCATAACCCCCAACCACTCTCTCTCTCTAAATCCCTAACCAAAAATATCTCCCTCTCTATCTAAAATGCAACCTTATATCTCTCTATCTATCTCTAAAGACCCAACCCCAATATATTTATCTCTCTCTAAACCCCTAACCACCATTCTCTCTCTCTCTCTCTATCTAAACCCCTAAGCTCAAATCTCTCACTCTCGCTCTAAACCCCTAACCTCCAATATGTCTCTCTCTCTAAATCCAAAGCCTCTAATATATCTCTCTCTCCCTCTCTCTCCCTCTGGAAATGGAATCTCTTCACTTATGTAGGTGTCCAAATCATTCTCTTCTAGGATTAACCCAATCCACTTTGATTTGATGAAGCTGAATCTGGAGCTGGCTAGGGTTTGACAGAGAAACCCTAAAAATCCAAACATTGAATTTCAAACTTCTGATTGGATGAAAACATGTGCCTTGTTGAGTTGATCAAGCTGGCATACTTCAATTTTAAAATCTCCATAATTTGACCCCTCAAAATTGACTTGGAAAGTTTCGGATTGGCAGCTTCTGTCAAATTCTGGTTTTCTTGTCAAAATCCCAAACTAGGGTTTGATAGAGCCCGTGGTTCTACCCAACCGGAAACTTAAATCTTGGTCTCTAAATTTCGATTTTTCTTAGGAGCATTTAGTCATGGTCTCAGATTCAAGAAATTCCAACTTTCTCCGAAACACTAATTTCCCACAGCAGTGACAAACCAAAAATGAAAGTGCTCAGAATCCAATTCTGTTTGGACAGAAATATATGCCATATTGTTTATGATGTGTCTCTGAAATTTCACATCCTCGAGGTCTGAAACTTCGACCTATGGTAGAATGCCCTATCATCTTTCGAACCCCATAGATCTGAGCTCAAATGGATTCTCTGAGAGAGAGATATGCCAAGTGTCACAACATGACCTATTTATGGGATGAAACAGTATAGAGAACTTGTATGTCATGCCACATGTCACTATTTCAACTTTCACCTCTGAAACCTAGACATGTGAAGCTACATTCCGTGCCCTAATTTTCACTTTTTATGGAATTACATTTGGAGCTTCCTATCCCGAGATATGACCTTTTTTCCTAGGTCACCTGTTTAGGACTGCATTATGGAATAGGCAAAAACCCTAACTTGTACGGATCATATCTCACAAAGTACAACGAATATGAGGCTATCCTTTAGACACAAGGTACATGGACATTTCATATTTGACCTGTAGAAGTTTGAGATCATGAACTTTCACCAAAATGGATTTATAGCGAAAGTTCCATGATGACTGGTTTTTACTATACCAAACCCTAGCTTCCAATTTGTTGCAAGTGTAACAAGGGTCATAAATGCCATACCATGCCTTCCTTTAGGCTAGCTCTAATACCATGTTAGTTTTTCAGAATTTTATTCAATCTGATATAGGATCTTAACTGAGAGAACAACATGTACAACATATCAAACACTAGAAACAAAAGATACAAATCATTTCACTAAGGAAAACAAAGAAGGTGAAAAACCCCGCAACGTCCTCAGAGATAGAATGAGCACCAATACAAAGATCACAAAGATGAAGCCCCAAAAGATAAATGTCTACAACAGCTACTCCTCCTCCACTTGTGCTCATTCCTCCTCTCTCTCACTAATGTGAAGTGAGTGAGTCTGTGAATAAATAAATGAGAGAGTCACACTCCCTATCTATACTTTACTTCACTTGACTTTTAACCCTAACTAGGTTGGCCCCAACTTAACCACTTAACATAATGCTGACTGGGCTGACCCCACTAGGGTGGTCTAATAACCCTTTGACCCACACAACTCATATAGGGCCGACCCCACCAAGGTGGTCTAATAACCCATCAAATATATGTTGCAACACTTACAATAATACTTGCGACACTTGTAAATACAAATGATGACACTTCCAATTGGAGGAATAATACATCTCCATTGGGGATACAATAAAGTACAAATGTAATACATAAGAGAATATCTTTCAAAGTTACAAATACATCAACACACTTAACCTCCAATCTCTCTCTCTCTAAAACCATAACCCTCAATCTCTCTTTATCTCTAAACTCCTAACCTCTAATCTCTCTCTCTCCCTCTCTCCCTATAAACTCATAACCCCCAATATCTCTCTCCAAACCCCTAACCCCCAATATCTTTCTCTCTCTCTCTCTCTAAACCGATAACCCCAAACTCTCTCTCTCCCTCTCTCTCTCTCTAAACCCATAACCATAAATCTCTCCTTCTCTCTCTAAAATGTTAATCCCAGATCTGTCTATCTCTCTCTAAATCCCAATCCCCCAATCTCTCTCTCTCTCTCTTTAAACCCCTAACCCCAAATATGTCTTTTTCTATATATCTCTCTCTAAGCACCTAACCTCTAATCCCTCTCTCTCTCTCGCTAAATCACTCACCCCCAATCTCTCTCTCTCTAAACCCATAACCCCCATTCTCTCTCTCTCTCTCTCTAAACCCCTATCCCAAACTCTCTCTCTCTAGACCTCTAGCCTCCAATCTTTCTTCTCTAAACCATTAACCCTCTCTCTCTCTCTCTAATCCCCTATCTCCCTCTCTCTCTCTTTATCTAAACCCCTAACCTCCAATCTCTCTCTCTAAACCCCTAACCATCTCTCTTTTTCTATATCCCTCTCTAAACACATAACCCCCAATATATATCTCTGTCTCTCTCTCTATAAACCCCTAACCAAAAATATCTCCCTCGAAGACGCTAACCCCATATCTCTCTATCTTTCTCTAAATCCCTAACCCCAAATCTCTCTCCATGTCTCTAAACCCCAACCCAAATATATCTCTCTCTATCTATCTCTATCTAAGCCTCTAACATCCAATCTCTCTCTCTAAACACCTAACCCCCATTCTCTCTCTCTGTCTATCTATCTCAACCCCTAAACACCAATCTATCTCTCTCTAAACCCATAATCCTAATATCTCTCTCTCTCTCTCTCTGTAAACCCCTAATCACCAATATCATTCTCTTCGCAAACCCATAACCTCCAATATTTATCTCTCTTAATCACATTTTCTCTCTTTCTAAACACTTAAACACCCACTGTCCATTTCACTCTCTAAACCCCCAATCTTCAATATCTCTCTCTCTCTCAACCCCTAACACCCAATTTATCTCTCTCTAAAGCACTATCCCCTAATGTCTGTATATCTCTTGCTAAAACCCTAAACCCCAATCTTTATCTCTCTCTAAAACCGTAACCTTAATCTCTTTCTCTCTATAAACCCCTAAACCCTAGTCTCTATCTAAACCCCTAACCCTACTCTCCCTCTCTAAACCCCTAACCTATAATATATGTATCTCTCTCTCTAAACTGCTAACCCCCAATCATCTCTATTTCCCAACCCCTATCCCCCAATCTCTCTCTCTCTCTCTCTCTCTCTAAACTCCTAAACCCCATTCTTTCTTTCTCTCTCTCTCTCTATACTTCTAACCCCCAATCTCTTTCTCTCTAAACCCCAAACACACAATCTCTCTCTCTAAATCCCTATCTCCCAATCTATCTCTCTCTCTAAACCCATAAATCCTAATCTCTCTCACTATAAACCCCTAAATGCCCCTCTCTCTCTCTCTCTCTATCTAAACTCCTAACCCCTAATATCCTTATCTCTAAACCCCTAACCTCCACTATCTCTCCAAATCCAGAACCCCCCAATCTCTCCCTCTCTATCTAAACCCCTAACCCCAAATCCGTCTCTTTCTATATATCTCTCTCTATCTCTCTAAACTACTAACACTCTCTCTCTCTCTCTCTAAACCCCTAACCTCCATTCTCTCTCTCTCTCTAAACCTCTATCCCCCAATCTTTCTCTCTCTCTCTCTCTAAACCACTAACCCACTTTATATCTCTATGTATCCATCTCTAAACCCATAACTCCCAATCTCTCTCTCTCTCTCTCTAAAGCCATAACCCTTTCTCTCTCTGTATCAATCTCTAAAACCGTAACACCAAATCTCTCTCTCTCTATATCAACACCTAATGAAAATTATACGTCTCTCTCTAAGATGCTAACCCCATATCTCTCTAAATCCCCAACACCAAATCTCTCTCTTTCTCTCCCTAAACCCCTAACCCAAATCTTACTCTTTATATCTCTCTCTCTCTCTCTCTCTAAACCCCTAACCCCAAAAATATCTCTCTCTCACTCTCTAAACCCCTAACTGCCAAAATCTCTCTCTCTCTCTCCAAACCCTCGCTCATAACCCATCAATCCTTCAACTCCTCTCTATGTATCTCTCCCCCCACCACTAACCATCCATACTCCTGTCATGATCTCTCTCTATATCTAAACCCCTATTAACCCCCAATATCTCTCTCTCTCTAAACCCTCAACACCCAATCTCTCTCTTTCTCTCTCTTAACCCCTAACCTCAAATCTCTCTCTCTCTTTATGTTAAATTTTCAGAATTTACTTCAATATGATCTAGGATCTTAACTGAGAGAACAACATGTACAACATATCTACAGCATATCAATCATGGAGACAATAATGCAAGCACACAAGAGACACAAAGATTTACTTGGGGAAAACCATAAAGGTGAAAAACCCCAATAACTTCCTCAGAGATAGATAGAGCAATGATACAACCAACCATAAGAGATAGACATAACCTAGCAGCATATCCTCCTCCTCCATAAGTGCGCCACTCCTCCTTGAGTGCATGAGTGAGAAGTGAGTGAGTAAATAGAGTGCCTCCCGCACTCTATTTATACTTGACTTGACTTGACTTTTTTACCTAACTCATGTAGGCTCGAACTTAACCACATAGCATATGCTGACTGGGCTGACCCCCAATAGGGTGGTCTAATAACCCTTTGACCCACATGGTCTACCCCCAATAGGGTGGTCTAATAACCCTTTGACCCACATGACTTATACAAGGCCGACCCCAAACAAGGTGGTCTAATAACCCATCAAGTATAAGTTACAACACTTACAATATAAATGACGACACTTCCGTATAGAGGAATAATAACATCTCTATAGGAATACAATATACATATATGTGAAATACATTCCGAAGTTACATATACATCAACACTTTAAACCCCTAACACCCAATCAATCTCTCCCTCTCTCTAAACCCCGAACAACTAATCTCTCTATTTCCTTATAAATCGTTGACCCCCAATCTCTCTCTCTCTAAACACCTAACCTACAATCTCTCTTTTTTTCTCTCTCAAACTCTAAATTCCTAACCTACAATCTATCTCTCTCTTTCTAAACACTTAACCTGCAATCTCTCTCTCTAAAACCATAACCCTCAATCTCCCTCTATCTCTAAACTTCTAACCTCTAATCTCTCTCTCTCCCTCTCTCTCTAAACTCATAACCCCCAATATCTCTCCCTAAACCACTAACCCACAATATTTCTCTCTCTCTCTCTCTAGACCAATTACCCCCAACCTCTCTCTCTTCAAACCCATAACCACAAATCTCTCGCTCTATCTATAAAATGCTAATCTTAGATCTGTCTATCTCTCTCTAAATCCCAAGGCCCCAATCTCTCTCTCTCTCTAAACCCCTAACCCCAAATATTTCTCTTTCTATCTATCTCTCTCAAAGCCCCTAACCTCCAATCTCTCTCTCTCTCTCTAAATCACTAACCACCAATATCTCTCTCTCTCTCTAAATATATAACCTCCATTCTCTCTCTATCTAAACCCCTATCCCCCAATCTCTCTCTCTCTAAACCTTTAGCCTCCAGTCTCTCTCTCTCTCTAAACCACTAACCCTCTCTCTCTCTCTATGTATCACTCCCTAAAACCATAAACCCCAATCTCTTTCTATCTCTATAAAACCCTCATGTCCAATCTATCTCTCTAAAACCCTATCTCCCAATCTCTTTCTCTCTCTAAACCCATACCATCCAATATCTCTCTCTCTCTCTAAACCCCTAACCCTCTCTCTTTTTCTATATCACTCTCTAAACCCACAACCCCATATCTCTCTATCTCTCTCTAAATCCCAAACCCCAATCTCTATCCATGTCTCTAAACCCCTAACCCCAAATACCTCTCTTTGTATCTATCTCTATCTAAACCTCTAACATGCAATCTCTCTCTCTCTAAACACCTAACCCCCATTCTCTCTCTCTCTCTATCTATCTATAACAACCCCTAAACACTAATATGTCTCTCTCTAAACACCTAAAGCCAAGATCTATCTCTCTCTCTAAACCCCTAATCTCCAATACCTCTTGCTTTCCAAACCCCTAACCCCTAACCTCCAATCTCTATCTCTCTCTATCACTTTCTTTCTTTCTAAAGGTTTAAACACCCAATGTCCTTCTCACTCTTTAAACCCCCAACCTCCAATATCTCTCTCTCTCTCTCTAAACCTCTAACACCCAAATTCACTCTCTCTAAACCCCAAGCCACCAATCTCCATCTCTCTCCCTTTAAACACCTAAACCTCAATCTTGATATCTCTCTAAACCACTAAGCTTCAGCGTAGTCTCCCTCTCTCAACCCCTAAACACCAATCTGTCTCTCTCTAAATCACTAATCGTAAGATCTCTCTCTCTCTCTAAACCCCTAATCACCAATATCTCTCTCTTCTCAAACCCATAACCTCCAATATTTATCTCTCTCTAAAACTGTAACCTTAATCTCTTTCTCTCTCTAAAACCCTAAACCCTAGTCTCTATCTAAACCCATAACCCTACTCTCCCTCTCTAAACCCCTAACCCGTAATATATTTATTTCTCTCTCTAAACCCCTAACCCCCAATCATCTCTATCTACCAACCCTTATCCCCCAATCTCTCTCTCTCTAAATCCCTATCCCCCAACCTATGTCTCTCTCTAAACCCATAAATCCTAATCTCTCTCCCTCTCTCTCTCTAAACCCCTAACTCCCTCTCTCTCTCTATCTAAACTCCTAACCCCTAATATCCTTATCTCTAAACCCTTAACCTCCAATATATCTCTCTAAACCCCTAACCTCCACTGTCTCTCCAAATCTAGAACCCCCAATCTCTCCCTCTCTATCTAAACCCCTAACCCCAAATCCATCTCTTTCTATCTATCTCTCTCTCTCTATCTCTCTAAACTACTAACACCCAATGTCTCTCTCTCTAAACCCCTAACCTCCATTCTCTCTCTCTCCCTCTCTCTCTAAACCCCTATCCCCCAATCTCTCTCTCTCTCTCTCTAAACATCTAACCCACTCTATCTCTATGTCTCCGTCTCTAAACACGTAACCCCCAATCTCTCTCTCCCTAAACCCCTCACATCCAATCTCTCTCTCTCTCTCTCTAAACCCCTAACCCTCTCTCTCTGTATCAATCTATAAAATCATAACCCCCAATCTTTCTCTCTCTCTATAAACACATAACCCCAATTATATATCTCTCTCTAAGATGCTAAACCCATGTCTCTCTAAATTCCCAACACCAAATTTCTCTCTCTATCTCTCTAAACCCCTAACCTAAATCTCAGTCTTTATATCTCTCTCTCTCTCCAAGCCCCTAACCTCTAATATCTATCTCTCCCTCTAAACCCTAACCCAAAAAATGTCTCTCTCTCTCTCTAAACCCCTAACACCCAAAATCAATCTCTCTCTCTCTCTCCAAACCCTCCCTCCTAACCCATCAACCCTTCAACTCATCTCTATGTCTCTCTCTCCCCACCACTAACCATCTGTACTCCCCCCGTGATCTCTCCCTATATATAAACCCCTATTAACCCCCAATATCTCTCTCTCTCTAAACTCTCAACACCCAATCTCTCTCTTTCTCTCTCTCTCTCTAAACACCTAACCTACAGTCTCTCTTTTTCTCTCTGGAAAACTCTAAATGCCTAACCTACAATCTATGTCTCTCTTTCTAAACACTTAACCTCCAATCTCTCTCTCTCTCAAACCATAACCCTCAATCTCTCTCTATCTCTAAAATCATAACCTCCAATCTCTCTCTATCCCTCTCTCTTTAAACTCCTAACCCCCAATATCTCTCTCTAAACCCCTAACCCGCAATCTCTCTCTCTCTCTCTCTCTCCCTCTCTCTCTCTAGACCAATAACCCCCAATGTCTCTCTCTCCCTCTCTCTCTCTAAACCCATAACCACAAATACCTCCCTCTCTCTATAAAATGCTAGTCCTAGATCTGTCTATCTCTCTCTAGATCCCAAGCCCCCAATCTCTCTCTCTCTCTAAAGCCCTAACCCAAATCTGTCTCTTTCTATCTATCTCTCTCTCTCTCTCTAAATATATAACCTCCATTGTCTCTATATCTAAACCCCTATCCTCCAATCTCTCTCTCTCTCTAAACCACTAACCCTCTCTCTCTCTATGTATCCCTCCATGAAACCATAAACCCTATCTCCCAATCTCTCTCTCTCCCTAAACCCCTACCGTCCAATATATATCTCTCTAAACCCCTAAGCCTCTCTCTTTTTCTATATCCCTCTCTACACCCACAACACCCGATATCTCTCTCTCTCTCTATAAACCCCTAACCAAAAGTATATCTCTCTAAGACGCTAACCCCATATCTCTCTATCTCTCTTTAAATCCCCAACCCCCAATCTCTCTCCATGTCTCTAAACCCCTAACCCCAAATATCTCTCTTTGTATCTATCTCTATCTAAGCCTCTAACATGCAATCTCTCTCTCTAAACAGCTAACCCCCATTCCCTCTCTCTCTATCTATCTATCTCAATCCCTAAACACTAATATATATCTCTCTCTAAACCTTTAATCCCCAATATCTCTCTCTTTCCAAACCCCTAACCTCCAATATCTATCTCTCTCTATCACTTTCTCTTTTTCTAAAGACTTAAACGTCTAATGTACTTCTCACTATTTAAACCCCCAACCTCCAATCTCTTTCTCCTCTCTAAACCTCTAACACCCAACTTCACTTTCTCTAAACACCTAGTCACCAATCTCTGTCTCTATCCCTTTAAACCCTAAACCTCAATCTTGATCTCTCTCTAAACCACTAAGATTAATCTCTTTCTCTCTCTAAACCCCTAAGACTAGTCTCCCTCTCTAAACCACTCACCCATAATATTGTTCTATCTATCTCTCTAAACCCCTAATCCCCAATCATCTCTCTCCCAACCCCTAACCCACAATCTATGTGTGTGTAAACCCCTGAACTCCATTCTTTCTCTCAGTCTCTCTCTATACTTCTAACCCCCAATCTCTTTCTCTCTAAAACCCAAAACCACAATCCCTCTCTCTCTAGAAAACCCTAAATTCCAATCTCTCTCTCTCTAAATCCCTATCCCCCAATTTATCTCTCTCTCTAAACCCAAAACTCCCAATCTCTCTCTCTGCCTATCTAAACCCCTAACACCCAATCTCTCTCTCTCTATCTCTAAAATCTCAACACCTAATGCCCTTATCTCTAAAACCCTAACCTCCAATCTCTCTCTCTCTAAACCACTAATATCCAATGTCTCTCTCTCTTTAAACCCCTTACTTCCAATCTCTCTCTATCTCTCTTTAATCCCATAACCCCCATTCTCTCTCTTTCTATGTCTCTATCTTTCTCTATTTGTCTCTCTCTAATTCCCTAACCCTCTCTCTCTCTCTCTAAACCCTAACCCCCAATCTCTCTCTCTCTGTGTCTAAACCGCTAACCCCCAATCTCTCTCTATCTCTCTAAATGCATAACAACCAATCTCTCTCTCTCTCTCTCTCTCTCTCTCTCTCTCTCTCTCTCTCTCTCTAAACCGCTAACCCCTAATATATCTCTCTCTCTCTAGAACTCTAACCTCTAATGTATTTATCTTTGTCTAAATCCCTAATCCCCAATCTCTCTCTCTCTCTCTCTCTCTCTATCAAAACATGTAGCCATGAATCTCTATCTATCTATGTCTCTAAACCTATAACCATGAATCTCTCTCTCTCTCTATCTCTCTCTAAAACCCTAACAACAATCTCTTGCTCTCTCTAAACCCCTTACCACCAATCTCTTGCTCTCTCTAAACCCCTTACCACCAATCTCTATCTCTAAACCCATAACCCCCAATCTCTCTCTCTCTCTCTCTCTAAACTCCTAACCCCCATTATATATCTCTCTCTCCAGACCTTCCTTCCTCACCCAACTACCCCTCCCCACTCTCTATGTCTCGCCCCCATCACTAACCATCAATTCTCTCATTGTGATCTTTCTCTATTTCTAAACACTAATAACACCAAATCTCTCTCTATAAAACCCAACCCCCAATCTCTCTCTGTAAACTCCTAAACTCATATATCTCTCTCTCTAATCCCCTAACCTCCAATCTCTCTCTCTCTCTCCCTCTAATACCCTAACCCCCAATATCCCTCTTTCTTTCCCTCTCTCTTTAAACCCCTAATACCAAGTCGATCTCTATCTCTAAACTTAAACCCTCAATCTCTTCCTCTCTCTCTGTCTCTCTGAAACCTCGCTCCTAACCCACCTACCAATCCCCTCTCTCTATATCTCCCTCCTCTCCACCACTAATCATCCATACTCTCCCCTTTATCTAACTCTATGTCTACCCCTATTAGCCCCTAGTCTGTCTCTCTAAAACCCCAACCCCCAATATCTCTATCTCTCTCTATCTAAAAACCCAACCCCCAATCTCTCTTTTTCTATCTCTCTCTCTTTAAACCATAACATCACATCGATATATCTGTCTAACCTCCACTCTCTCTCTCTCTTTATAAACCCCTAACCCTAAATCTATTTTTTTCTCTCTCTCTAGACCCCTAACCCCCAATCTCTCTCTCTCTCAACCCATAATCTCCAATCTCTATATATATATATCTCTAAACCTCACACACCCAATCTAGAGAGAGAGAGAGGTTGGGGGTTATGGTTTTAGATAGATAGAGAGAGAGATATTGGGGGTTATGGGTTTAGAGAGAGAGATTTTGGGTTAGGGGTTTAGAGATATATATATATATTTTAGGTTAGTGGTTTAGAGAGAGAGATATTGGGGTTAGGGGTCAAGAGAGAGAAAGAGAGAGAGATATAGAGTCAAAGAGAGAGAGAGATTGCATATTTGGGGTTTAGAGAGAGAGAGAGATTGCAAATTTGGGGTTTAGAGAGAGAGAGAGATTGGGGCTTATTGATTTAGAGAGAGATAAAGATATTTGGGGTTAGGGGTCTAGAGAGGGAGACAGAGAGAAAGTGAGAGTTTGGTGGTTAGGGTATTGAGAGAGAGAGAGAGAGAGAGAGAGAGGGGATAGGTATTTAGAGGGATTGACGGACTTGGGGTTAGGGGTTTAGAGGGAGTGAGAGATTGAGGATTAGGCATTTACATAGAGAGAGAGAGGTTTTGGGTTTAGAGAGAGAGAGAGAGAGAGAGAGATTGGGAGTTAGTTGTTAAGAGAGAAAGAGAGACAGAGAGAGGGAGAGATATTGGGGTTTAGGAGTTAAAAGAGATAGAGAGGGAAAGAGAGTGATTCGGGGTCAGGGGTTTAGTGAGAGAGAGATCAGGGGTTAAGGGTCTAGAGAGAGAGAAAGAGAGAGATTTAGGTTTAGGGGTTTAGAGAGAGAGAGAGGTCGGAGGTTAGAGAGAAAGATTGATATGATGTTAGGGTTTTAAAGGGAGAGAGAGATATAAAAATGGATATTGCAGTTGGGGTTTTAGAGAGAGAGAGAGAGAGAGAGAGAGAGAGAGAGAGAGATATTGGGGGTTAATAGGGGTTTAGAGATATAGATATATCATAGGAGGAGTATTCATGGTTAGTGGTGGAGGGGAGAGAGACATAGAGAGGGGAGTTGTAGGTAGTTTAGGTGAGAGGTTTTGGAGAGAGGGATATAGAGAGATTGGGGATTAGGGGTTTAGAGAGAGAGAGAGAGAGATATTGTGGGTTTCGGTTTAGAGAGAGAGAGAGAGAGAGAGAGAGATTGAGGGTTAAGGATTTAGAGAGAGAGAGAGAGAGAGATTTGAGGTTAGGGGTTAAGAGAGAGAGAGAGATCTGAGCTTAGGGAGAGAGATCGACTTGCTATTAGGGGTTTAGAGAGAAAGAAATAGAAAGAGGGAGATTGAGGGTTAAGGGATTGGAGAGAGAGTGAGAGAGATTCGAGGTTAGGGGATTAGAGAGAGAGATATAGAGACGAGGTTAGGGGTCTAGAGAGAGACATTGGGGGTTAGGGGTTTAGAGAGGGAGAGATTGGGTGTTAATAGTGTTAATCTCTCTCTCTCTCTTTATAGAGAGAGATAATGGGGTTAGGGTTTTAGAAATAGAAATTGGTGGTTAGGGGTTTAGAGAGAGAGAGAGAGAGAGAAAGAGAGATATTTGGGGTAAGGGGTTTAGAGAGAGGGAGAGAGAGAGATTGGGGGTTGGGAATTTAGAGTAAGATGAAGAGATATGGCGTTAGTGTTTTGGAGAGAGAGAGAGAGAATTTCGGTTAGGGGTTTAGAGAGAGAGAGACAAAGAGAAATACATATTAGGGGTTATGGGTTTACAAAGAGATATATATAGAGAAAGAGAGATTGCGGGTTTGGGGTTTAATGATAGATAGATAGAGAGAGAGAGAGAAAGAGAAAGGAGGTTAGGGTTTTAGAGAGAGAGAGAAACAGAATGGAGGTTTAGAGATATTGAGAGATAAAGGCTTAGGGGTTTATATAGATAGATAGAGAGAGGGAGAGCTTGGATAATTTCCCTTTAGAGAGGGAGAGCGATTGGAATTCAGGGTTTTGGAGAGATAGAGTGATAAAGAAAGAGATTCGAGACCAGGGGTTTGGAGAGAGAAAGAGAGATGAGGGACTAGGTGCTTCAAGAGAGACAAACAATTTGAGTTTAGGGGTTTAGAGAGAGATAGGGGGATAAAATAGAGAGATTGGGGATTAGGGGTTTAGAGAGAGAGAGAGAGAGAGAGAGAGAGAGAAAATAGAGAGATTGGGGATTAGGGGTTTAGAGAGAGAGAGAGAGAGAGATTATGGTTTAGGGGTCTATATATATATATAGATAGAGAGAGAGAGAAAGGGGGGGGTTAGTGGTTTAGAGAGAGAGAGAGAGAGATTGGGGGTTAGTTGTTTAGAAATATGGAGAGAGAGATTGGGGGTTGAGTATTTAGAGAGAGATAGAGATATATGGGTTGGAGTTTTAGAAAGAGAGAGAGATATGGGGTTTACAGGTTTAGTGAGAGAGAGAGAGATTGGGATTTAGCAGTTTAGAGAGAGAGAGATATGGTATTAGGGGTTTAGAAAAGGAGATTGGGGGTTAGGGTTTTAGAGAGAGAGATTAGGGGTTAGGAGTTTAGAGAGAGAAATAGATATTGGGGGTTAGGTGTTTAGAGAGAGAGAGAGAGATGGAGGTTAGGGTTTTAGAGAGAGACAGAGAGGAATTGGGGGTTAGCAATTTAGAGAGAGATAGAGAGATTTGGGGTTATAGGTTTAGAGAGAGAGATAGAAAGTGAGAGTTTGGTGGTTAGGGGATATATGCAAAGAGAGAGGTTGGAGGTTAGGAGTTTAGAAAGAGAGAGAGGGACTCGGGGTTACAGGTTTAGAGAGAGAGATTAAGGGTTATAGGTTTAGAGAGAGAGAGACTGGTGTTTAGGTGTTTAGGGAGAGAGAGAGAGTGGGGGTTTGGGGTTAAGAGAGAAAGTGATAGAGATTGGATATTAGGGGTTTAGAGAGAGAGAGAGTGACATGTTTGGGATTAGGGTTTTAGAGAGAGAAAATGAAAGTGATTGAGGGTAGGGGTTTAGAGAAAGAGAGAGATTGCGGGTTATGGGTATAGCGAGAAAGAGAGAAAGAGAGAGATTCATTTTTAGGGGCTTATAGAAAGAGAGGTTGAAGGTTAGAGAGAGAGAGAGAGAGAGAGAGAGAGAGAGAGAGACTTAGAAAGAGTGAGATTCGGGCTTAGGGTTCTAGAGAGAGAGACAATGATAGAGAGACACTGTAGATTAGGGGTTTAGAGAGAGAGAGATAGAGATGTATTTAAGGTTTTGGGTTTCGAGAGAGAGAGTTTGAGGGTTGGGGTTTTAGAAAGAGAGAGAGAGATTAGGGTTAGGGGTTTAGATAGAGAGAGAGAGATTGTGGGTTAGTTGTTTAGAGAGAGATATATAGATACTAGAGGTGAGGTGTTTAGAGAGAGATGGTTGCTTAAGAGTTTAGTGAGAGAGAGTTGTTGGTGTTAAGGGTTTAGATAAATAGATAGATAGAGAGAGAAAGAGATTGGGGGTTGTGGGTTTAGAGAGAGAGAAAGATTGAGAGATATGGATTTAGAGAGAGAGAGAGAGGGTGGATTTGGTCTTATGGGTTTAGCGTGTGCGAGAGAGAGAGATATTGGGAGTTAAGGGTTTAGTGAGAGAGAAAGAGAGAGAGTGAGTGATTGGCAGTTCTGGGTTTAGAGAGAGAGAGAAAGATGGGGCATAGGGATTTAAAGAGAGAGAGGGGGGACATATTAGGTGTTATGGGTTTATAAAGAGAGAGAGATAGAGGGTTAGGGGATTAGACACACACACACACAAAGAGAGAGAGAGAGAGAATGGGGTTCTAGAGAGAGAAAGAGAGAAAGAGAGAGAAGGGGGTTATAGGATTAGAGAGAGAGAGAGACTAGAAGTAAGGGGTTTAGAAAGAGAGACATTGGAGGTTTGGGGTTTAGAGACAGAGAGAGATTAGAGGTTTGGGTTATCGAGATAGAGAGATATTAGATGTTAGGGGTTTAGAGAGAGAGACATTATGGGTTAGGAGTTTAGATAGATAAAGAGAGAGAGAGAGAGGTTGGGAGTTAGTGTTCAGAGAGAGAGAGAGAGAGATAAAGAGAGAGAGAGAGAGATTCGGGGATAGAGTTTTAGAGAGAGAGAGAGATTGGGTGTTAGGGGTTTAGAGAGAGAGAGAGAGAGAGAGAGAAAGATCATAGGTTGGGGATTTACATAGTAAGAGAGACATTAGGCGTTGAGGGTTTATAGAGAGAGAGAGAGAGAGAGAGATCTAGCGCTTACGCATTTAGAGAGAGATAGATTTGGGGTTAGGGGTTGAGATAGATAGATATAAGAGAGAGAATGGAGGTTAGTTGTTTAGAGAGAGAAATATATATTAGAGGTGAGGGGATTGGTGAGAGAGAGAGATAGAAAGAGTGATATTGGGTTAGGCATTTAGAGAGAGAGAGATAGAGAGAGAGAGAGATGGGGTTAGCATCTTAGAGAGAGAGATATTTGTGGTTAGGGGTTTAAAGAGAGAGAGATAGATTGGGGTTTATGGGTTAAGAGATGGATACAGAGAGAGAGACGGAGAGAGGGTTATGGGTTTAGAGAGAGAGAAATCAGATGTTAGGGGATTAGAGAGATCAAGAGATTGGTGGATAGGAGTTTAGAGAGAGAAAGATTGGCGATTATGGGTTTAGAGAGGGATACAGAGAGAGAGGGAGACAAGGCTAGTGGTTTAGATAGAGAGAGAGAGAGAGAGACAAGGTTAGTGGTTTAGAGAGAGAGAGAGATGAATATTGGGGGACATGTGTTTAGAGAGAGAGATGAATATTGAGGGACATGTGTTTAGAGAGAGAGAATGGGTGTTAGGGGTTGAGAGAGAGAGAGAGAGAGAGAGAGAATGAGATTGGGGGTTAGCAGTTTAGAGAGATAGAGATAGATATTGGAGGATAGGGTCTTAGAGAGAGATAGATAGAAAAAGACAGTTTTGGGGTTAGGGGATTAGAGAGAGAGAGGGACAGATTGGGGCTTCGGTATTTGGAGAGAGATAGACGTATCTGGGATTATCATTGTAGAGAGAGAGGGATATATTTTTGTTTATGGGTTTAGAGAGAAAGAGAAAGAGAGAGATTGGGGGTTAGGGGTTTAGAGAGAGGGAGAAAGGTATAGAGAGAGAGAGGGAGAGGCGGAGAGAGAGAGAGAGAGATTTGAGGTTAGGGATTTAGAGAGAGGGAAATATTGGGTGTTGAGGGTTTGGAGAGTGATATATTGGGGGTTAATAGGTTTTAGAGATAGAGAGAGATCAAGGGGGGAGTATGCATGGTTAGTGGTGGGGGAGAGAGACATATAGAGAGGAGTGGAAGGATTAGTGGGTGAGAAGTAGGGATTTGGAGAGAGAGAGAGAGAGAGAGAGAGAGAGAGAGAGAGAGAGAGAGATTGGGGGTTAGGGGTTTAGAGAGAGAGAGAGATTTTGGAGATTAGGAGTCTAGAGAGAGAGAGAGGGATATTAGGGGTTAATGGTTTAATGAGAGAGAGAGAGAGAGATATTGAGGGTCAAGTGTTTAGAGAGATACAAATATTTGGGATTATGGGTTTAGAGAGAGAGAGAGAGAGAGATAAATTGGTGCTTAAGGTTTTAGAGAGAGAGAATGGGGTGAAAGGCTTAGATAGAGATTGGGGTTATGGGTTTACAGAGAGAAAGATTAGGGGATAGGATTTTAGAGAGAGAGATTGGGGGTTAGGGGTTCAGAGAAAGAGAGAGAGATTGGAGGTTAGGGGTTTAAAGGGAGAGATTTGAGGTTAGGGATTTAGAGAGAGAGAGAGAGAGAGAGAGAGATTGGAGGCTAGGGCTGTTGAGAAAGAGAGAGAGATAGAGATAGGGGGGGTTAGTGATTATGATAGAGAGGGAGAGGGAGAGAGAGAGAGAGAGAGAGAGAGGGATTAGGGGTTTAGTGTGAAGCACCTGCAACAATTAATTAATAAGAATATGCAAAATAACAGAAATGACAGAACTCAGAATCACTTTTATATTGATCGTAGGCCACTTCGAGGGGGAAACCTCCTTTGAGAAAGCTCAATACAAATAACTTCACGGTGCCTTCATAGGCCTCAACACACACTTATATACTAAGTCTAGGCGCCAATACTATGGGTCAAAACCATGGGCCACTAAAAACTATGGATCAACAATACTACGGGCGACTTACAAAGCATATGCGCCAACAACAGTAACACAAACTATTGATCAACAAATACTACAGGATGACTTACAAAGCATATGGGTCCAACAACAATATACTGAAAAAGTAAAGACATGGGTTCCTAACATCCCCTCCCCCTTAAAAAAAGCTTTTTCCTCAAAGCTTTAGATGTGGAAATTGTTGTCGAATATGCAAGAGTGGTTCCCATGTAGCATCCTCTGGTTGCATGCCGTGCCACTGAATTAAGACCTCTATGATAGAGCGAGAGTGAAGCTGACGAGTGCACTGATTGAGGATGGCCTCCAGCTCCAAAAGGATGGATCCTTCATTATCCAGTTTGGGTAAAATAGTTTGTCCACTAATGTTGGTGCCAAGAAATTTCTTCAGAAAAGAGACATGAAATACTGGATGAATGCGGGAAGAAGGAGGAAGTTCCAATTTATAAACAACAGACCCAATCTTCTGAAGAATCTGATATGGCCCATAGAACTTTGGAGCGAGCTTATGATGCCCTTTGAGTTTCAGGGAGGATTGCTTGTATGAATGGAGACGAAGAAAAACCATATCGCCCGCTTGAAAAGTGCGCTCAGAACGGTGTTGATCAGCTTGTTGCTTCATGCGATTTCTTGCCATATGAAGATTGTCCTGCAAAATGAGAAGAATCTGATCGCGGTTTCGAAGGATTGTGTCAACTTCCTAAACTAGTGAACTGTTGGGGGTGTATGGAAGAAGAACTGGAGGTGCCTGGCCATAGACTGCTTCATATGGGGTCATTTTAGAGGCATTTTGGTAAGAGGTATTGTACCACCATTCAGCGAGAGGGAGCCACTTTGCCCACTGATGTAGTTGTTCGGAGGTGAAGCAATGAAGATAAGTTTCCAAGCATTTATTGATAATTTCAGTTTAACCATCTGTTTGTGGGTGATACCCTGAACTCATCTTCAGTTTGGTGTCAGTGTAGCGAAATAGTTCTATCCAAAAATGACTAGTGAAAGTCGCATCACGATCCGAGACAATGGAAGAAGGGATGCCATGAAGATGAAAGATCTGGTCCAGGAAAATTTGAGCAACTGAGGAGGCCGTATAAGGATGGCTGAGAGCACAAAAATGACTATATTTGGAGAGGCGATCAACCACAACGAGAATCACTGTCTTCTCACTAGATTTAAGGAGCCCTTCAATGAAATCCATAGAAATATCTATCTAAATCCGTGTAGGTATGGGCAAGGGTTCGAGAAATCCTGAAAGGAGTGTTGTTTCACACTTATTGTGCTGGCAGGTATCACATTCAACCACCATCTATTGAATTGTCCTTTTCATGCCCTGCCAAAAGAAGTTATGCCATGCCCATTGATACGTTTTGAGGAACCCAGAGTGCCCTGCCGATGGAGAAGCATGGAGTTCATAGAAGACAGCCTGTTGAAGATATGTGCTCTGGGGAAGCACCAGACGACCCTTGTATCTCAGAGAAGCACCATCCCAAGAGTAATGTGGTACAACAGAAGGGTTGTTGGTCAAGCGTTGGATGATTTCAGATAAGGAAGTGTCATTGACATAACCCTATTGAATAGATTGCAACCAATTTGGAACACGCATAGATATAGCTGAAAGAGAACCTTAGGCATCAATTGTGTGAGAAAGAGCATCTGCCACAATATTGTCTTTACCCTTCTTGTAAATGATCTCATAGTTATAACCCATGAGTTTGCTAACCCATTTATATTGCGCTAGGGAGGAGACACGCTGTTCCAAGAAATATTTCAGAATCTGGTGATCAGTCTTGATGCAGAAATGATTCCCTAATAGGTATGGTCACCACTTCTGTACTGCATGCAAAATAGCCATCATTTCCTTCTCATATGTAGAGGCAGCTAAATTCTTACCTGAAAGGGATTTGCTGGTGAATGCAATGGGGTGTTCATCTTGAAGGAGAGCAGCACCAAGTCCATTGCCGCAAGTATCACTCTCAATAGTGAAGGGCTTGGAAAAATCGGGCATAGCTAGAATACGTGTAGTACACATAGCTTGTTTCAGTTTGTCAAATGCACACTGAGCAGCATGTGTCCATGTAAAAGCATCATTTTTCAATAGAGCAGTTAATGGAGCTGCAATCTTCCCATAATCCTTGACAGACTTGCGGTAGTAGCCAGTCAACCCCAAAAAACCACGAAGGGTCTTGAGTGTCAGAGGATGCGGCCAATTGTTCATGGCATCAATTTTGGCAGGATCCACGCGAACCCCTTGTGCTAAGATAATGTGCCCGGAGATACTCAACTTCCTTCTGTCCAAAAACACATTTAGACTGCTTGGCATGGAGATGATGGTCAGAGAAAAGTTGCATGACAAGATCCAGATGCTGGAGATTTTCATCCCATGTTGTACTGTAGATGAGGATATCATCAAAGAATACCAGAATGAATTTCTGCAAGTAGGGCCGAAATATTTTATTCATTAAGGCTTGGAATGGGGAAGGAGGATTAGTGAGGTCAAAGGGCATGACCAAAAACTCATAATGGCCATCATGTGTGCGAAAAGCTGTTTTAGGGATATCATCCTCATGAACCCGAATTTGATGATACCCAGAACGAAGATCCTACTTGGAGAAAAATTGAGCCCCATGAAACTCATCAAGAAGCTCATCAACAACAGGAATTGGAAACTTATCCTTGATGGTGAGGTGATTAAGTGCTCGGAAGTCAATCTAGAGGCACCATGACGCATCTTTTTTGCGGACAAGAAGAACTGGAGAAGAAAAGGAACTAGTGCTTGGGAGAATAATACCTTGCTTCAATAAGTCCCGAACGAGCATTTCAATCTCCATTTTTTGGTGAAATGGGTAGCGATAGGGCCTGATGTTGGGAGGAACGCTGCCAGGAAGGAGCTGAATACGATGGTCTTCTGGCCTTGAAGGTGGCAGTCCCACTAGTTCAGCAAAGACACCTGTATATCGATCCAGAATTTGTTGTAGATCCAAAGGAGTAGTGGAGACTGCTGATGGTTGCATCTGAATGGAATGGATCTGAGTGATGACACCATGTGAATTATTCTTGAGGAGTTTTTTTCATGCAATGTGAACTGATGATGCTGAGAGACCCTGGCTGTAATCCTGTCAATGTGTGTTTTTTTTCCATTGAGGGAAAACTGCATCCAAAGTTCAGCAAAATCCCATAAGATAGGGCCAAGTGTGCGTAGCCATTGAGTTCCCAAAACCACATCACATCTGCCTAGGGTTAAGGAAAACATGTCATAACACAAGGTATAATATCCCATAGAGATACGCACATTTAGACACTTCCCTTTGCAAGGTAAGGTTCCCCCATTGGAAACCATGACTTCAAAGTTGGAGCAAGGATGGATAAAACAATCAGCTTGTTTGGCGATCCGAGGGTTAATGAAATTATGAGTACTACCAGAATCAATGAGTATTGTAAGAGGAAGCTTATTGAAGTAACCCCTGACCCGCATTGTTTGGGGGGTGGTGATTCCAGCTAAAGCATGTAGAGATATCTCTGGTTGGTCATCCCGAGACGGAGGGTCAATAGGAGGTTCCTAAATGTCTATGTGAGCATCCATTGTTTTTGGATCTTTGTCACCAATTTCAGAGGCAGGCAGAGAATCCACATCCAAGAGATAGAGCTTTTTCTGAACACATCTATGTCCCCGAGTGAATTTCTCATCATAATTATAGCAAAGCCCCTTTTCTTTGTGTGCTTGCATCTCTGTTTCAGACAAACGCTTGATAGGAGTTGGTCAAGGAGCCTACGGTATGGGTGGTCATTGAGAACCCATATTTCGGAAGGGAAAAAAAGTGGGCTTGGAGCACTATTGGGATACAATCATGTCTTCTGCCAACTTAGCCAACCCTAGGGCTTCCATCATTGTGTTGGGACAGAACATTTTGACCTCAGAGCGGATGGCATCCTTTAGAAAACTGATAAAACAACTCCGGTAAAAGTCATCAGACAATCCTTCAGTGTGGTTGGCTAGTTTCTCAAATTTGGTTTGATACTCTCTCACAGTGCCAATTTGGGGAAGTTTAGTGAGGGATCCTATGAAGTCATCAAAAGCACTAGGATTGAATCGTTGCAAAAGGAGCTGGAAAAATTCTGGCCATTTTGGCTCTTCATGAGCCTTGATGTACCAACGGTACCATTGAAGATCTTCCTGTTCCAAATGAAAGGATGCAAGCAGAACTTTGTTGATATCAAAAGTATTATGTAGACTAAAATACTGTTCTACACGATAGATCCATCCAATTGGATCAGTACCATTGAAGTGAGGAAAATCAAGCTTCAGACTACGAAAATTGCTGGAAGAAGAGAACCCATTGTCTGATGAAGACTCGGACTGCCATTTGTTGTTCATAGCTGAATGTTCAAGATGGAGGCCGAGAAATTTTTCATCTGGATCCTGGAGTTTGGCTTGGATGACTGCAAGTGCTTCTTCCATGGTTTTGGCTCCTGCACGGGTGACAACCATAACTAGGATTTTTTTTTTGGGGTTGACTGGGTAGAAAAACAAAAACAGAAATTGCTTCAGTAAAGGAAAATCTGGATTTGGGAAAAATTCTGAAGGGTAATTGGGGTTGGACTAGGTTTTGGACACTGTCGAATAGACAGGGAAGCAAAAAATGAGGATTTTAGAAGCGGGGTGAAAGAATGGGAAAATTTGGAAGAGGGGGATAAAGAAGAAGAATTTGGAAAGGAACTCTGTGGTAAAATTTGAAGGTGATTGGGTGAAATCTGAGGAAGTTATGGAAAACCCTAAAAATAGACAAATGTGGGATTTCGGGCTTTGGGAAGTGGAATTGGGGATAGGGTCCTTAGGAATGAAATATGCAGAATGGGATTACAGGGGTTCCTCGAAAGTTTCAAGGAAAATGGAGTGAAAACAAGGGAGATATGGAGAAAAAACTTAATTTCATACTCATTTTTCAGACTGGAGTGGCTACGGCTCGTAAGAGATCTAAAACAGATAGATCTGCAACGGCCCAGAAGTGAGTGGAAACAGAGGGATCTGAAACGACGCCGAATGGATTGAAAATGGATGGATCTAGAACGACTTTCAAAATGGATCTGAACGGTTGGATTTGAAATGGCGCAGCAGTGATCGACAACAGTTCAGCTAAAAATAGATATGGACCCCAGGTATGTGTGGCTTCCTAATAGTTCAGGGGTTTCACTCGGCCACCAATGCTGTCTGACGGCTTGCGTATTGGGGAATTACCCCTCACTCCATAGCTCAGGTAAAACTGATAACCGCTTTGCCACAAACGACAGCTCTTGGTTTACCTCACGGGTGGGAACTAGTCAATCAGGTAGCAGTCATTGCCCTTTTCGCTGGCAGGTCCTCTCAATGGGCCAGCTACTTTAGGGTTCCTGTGGTACTCCTCACAATGATTTTTAGGGCTTATGCCCAAGTACTTCCCACAGTTAAGCGGATAGAGATTACTTCCAAATCTGAACCTGCAACAAATGCGAAAAAAAACAATTTGGCAGAAATTTCACCCAGCGAACCCAAGAAAGTGCTCTGATACCAGATGTGACGCACCTGCAACAATTAATTAATAAGAATATGCGAAATAGTAGAAATGACAGAACTCAGAATCACTTTTATATTGATCGCATGCCACTTCGAGGGGGCAACCTCCTTTGAGCAAGCTCAATACAAATAACTTCACGGTGCCTTCATAGGCCTCAACACACACTTATATACTAAGTCTAGGCACCAATACTATGGGTCAAAACCATGGGCCACTACAAACTATGGATCAACAATACTACGGGCGACTTACAAAGCATATGCGCCAACAACAATAACACAAACTATTGATCAACAAATACTACGGGACGACTTACAAAGCATATGCGTCCAACAACAATATACTAATAAAGTAAAGACATGGGTTCCTAACATTTAGAGAGAGATAGGGTTAGGGGTTTAGAGGGAGAGAGAGATTGTGGGTTAGGGGTTTAGAAAGAGAGAGTAAGATTGTGGGTTAGGGGTTTAGAGAGAGAGAGGGAGAGGATTTACGAAGTTAAAGAGAACAAAGTTTAGGTGATATTATTACATGGGTTCAATAGTTAGGATAATTTGATTTTGTTGTTATATAAAATGACAAGGTTTTAGGACTTACAAATGTTAAAATATGTATGATTTATAAGTTTTATGTTCTAAAATTTAATGGTTACAAGTTATATGGGTTGGATGAGAGTGGCTAAAGTAGCTAAGGTTTACAGGAGGTTAAATTTATCATTATCAAGGAAATAGATCCTAACTCCTAGGTTGCATGAATAGAGTGCTAACAAAGGGGGTTCCCTCGTTAGACCACTTTAAAAACCTTGTGTATACATGGTCGACCACCCAACTTGGGGTGTCCTGGGAGGGTTTCTCTGGGAGTTACCTCCCTCCACCTATTACTAGCGCAACAGCATCACAGTTCCTAGCTACAACAAAGGAACATGTGTTAAGATACCGAGTTAGAAAATTGTTTCCAGGGAATTTCCCAAAATGGTCCTTTGAAAACACTCTATACAAGACTTTCGAGAGAATCCCTATGGTCAACATACTGATGCAAACAAGACAAAAAAATGTATACAATTTAATATTTATAAAAAAATAATATTTTCTACAATCTTATTTTCAAATAAATATTCCAATTAAATTTATACATATAACCATGAAAAAAATATTGAAAAACAATTTACCAAAAGTAAACAAGTAAACACGATAACAATTTATAATCTAACAAAACATTAAGCTAAGAAAACACTCTAAACTATTTACTAGAACTCTAATCTATTTCAACAAATTCATAATTTTTAACTTTAGCAATGTATTAAAAATGAGCAATGTTAAAATAAGCATAATTTATTTATTGAGTACAAGAATGTTATTAAACTAAATTTATAATTACTAAAAATACAGAGAAAATAACTAAATATCTTTATAAAATATAAATAAATAAAATAAATTTACAACATATGATATATATAATTATTTTAACAAACTAACGTTATGAGTAAGATACATATTAGTTTGACCTTAAAGAAATCTATGCTTTAATATCATAAAATAATCTTGAAAACATAAATACAAGGTTGACTGGAATGGAATGCTGGTGTGGTGTTCTTTTAAGGAAAAAAAATATGCTTTAATATCATCAAATAATATCAAATACATAATTACCAATTGACTGGAATGGAATGTTGGTGTTCTTTTAAGGAAAAACGATTAAACTTTTGCTTGGAAATTGTAATTTACGCATTTGGTAATTTCAGCAATTGGGATTGCTTACTCTAGATTAATTGTCCAATTTTAAAACTACTCAGATCATCAAAATTCTTATCTGAACACTCCAAATTGTGATTTTGGTAAAAATTGCTCTGCCAGATTCCAACAAGCATTTTGGTTAACCCTTATACAACTTCCTCTTTTAAGAGAAAACCACACCTATATAAAAAGGGGCCATCCATGTTAATAGGTAATCAACCCAGGGACCGGTAATCGAGTAAAGAACGTTCTTCAATCGGTAATAAAGCAGAGACTAAAGCAGAGAATTCTCTTATAAAGGTGCGAGATAAAGAGTCGTGAACTTATTTTAAAGCCATCCAATACGGAATTTAAAGCCCTTCCAATAAGGATGAGAATGCAAATAAGTTTGAGAAGAGGAATAAGAATAGAAGCCTATATTTTTTTTCACTGTAAAAGAAATCCACACTTAGGTGTACATAAAGCTTGTCCTCTCCAAACTGGAGGTCTTTTTCTTCAAACAAACTATAAAAATACCCTGGCACAAGATAATAAACTAAGAGTAAAGGACTAATTTTTGAAGACATAACAAGAACTGAGTTAAACTGGAGTCTTTAGTGTCTGGAAACATCATGACTGATCCATTCCAAGGCCATAGACAACACTAGAAAAACAGAGTAAACCGACTCAACATTACTCAAAAACCAAAAGACCGTCATAGTCTGATAGTCCACTACCTATTTACAGAATGACACTGAAAATAACCATTGATTAGGAGAAAAGACAATAAACGTGAGGCTAATAACAAGCTGACTAGCCTGGAAAGCAGAAATACGCATGTAAATACTGTTGTTTAGAGCTTTAACTGATGATATTGATCAACATATACAACTACTCATTCCATTAGGATAGCCATTAATACTACTCCTTTTTCTATATCTTGTATTTATGATGTTTTCTCTATGCCATATATAACTTGTAATATGCTTTCTAGTCTAGCTATTTCTCCTTTCTCATGGTTATGATTATGCTTCTAAAACAGCTGCTACAACTAGTTATGCTACATCCACTATTCCTTACTCACACATCTACCGATCCACTATTGGTTATTCTTTACTTGAACTGCAATCATTATCTCTATCTCACAAATCTGAATCTCTATACCCACTATTGGTAAGCGAGTTGAGTAACTCCCAACCAGGTGGTGGGGTTATTAATAGGGACTTTATTTCATCACTAATAACACTCATAAAAAGGAAGACCAAAAGCAATTGATCGAGCATTTCATCTTCTATATCTGGTGTGTGGTGTGGATTCTAGATAGACTAAAGCCCCTCAAACACATGGGAGCTAATTCCTAAGCTCTGGAAGATGTATTTGTATATCTGCATCGGAGCTAATTCCCAAACATTTGACAACATGGGATCTCTGGTTACCTGCATCAAGAATTTCCTATAGAGTCAAGGAAGTGTGTTGGGAATTCTTAAAGGATTTGTGGGTCTGAGTGGATAAATGCTTACTTAGATATACCATGACGTAAATGGAAATAGTTGTTAACACCCAACAAGTGCTCACTAGCTGATTCCCTTATTCACATCACCCATTTGTCCACTTTTTCCACCATTTGAGCCTCTAAAACCATCAAAAGGTCACCAAAAAGACAATAATACACCTTTTCCCCCCTCAAAATATGTATTTTTCCTCAAAAAACACAAAAAACCCTCAAAAAGGGTCCAAAATTCCCCAAAAATATTAAAAGGGAATAAAAATATAAAAAATATTCAAAAAAGGAAAAAGAGGGAAAAAGAGACCTAAACCATGTTGGTTAATACCATTGGTTTCCTTAAAACCATAATGGTATTCCACATCACCAAAAACTATAAAAAGGTGATAGGGGCTCCTCACGTATCATCCATATTTCATCCTATCCTCATGCTGCCAAAATCCATCTTGAGCTTTGCCCAACCATTGAAGCATTGGAGAAGAAGAGACCATTGGACATTGGAGCATCTCAACCTTGGAGCTTCCCAAAACTCACCATCCTCACCATTTGAGGTAATACAAGAGTTTTAATTTTTATTTACATGCTTATGAATCAATTTTGTTTATTGTTATTAATCTAGAATTCTTTATTTTACTATTTACTGCCATCAATCTATAGTTTATATTTACTTATTTACATTGCTTTATTTGAGACTGCTGCTACTAGTTAGCAGGTGCATCATTGCACATGCTTGGTTGGAAAACCAAGCAACAGTTTTTGGCAACTCCGCTAGTTTTCAAACTTTAAATCTTTGCTTTAGATCTTTATTTTAGTCATTTTTCCCATTTAAAACTGTATATCTTCCATACTAGTCAGTTTCTTGATAACTGCCCTAGCCATTGGCCCTTTCTGCAGCCCAAAATTTCAATTTTTGGGTTCGTTTTTCGCCGGCCAATATCCATTCGTACATCGCGACTTTCGACACCCATAGTCACGCAGTCCATCGTGACTGTGAGACTTTTTTCCCCATGGCACATCGTGAGCTTTTGACTTTTTCCCACGCAACCCATCACGGCTGGGTGAGCTTTCCCAGCGTGGTCCATCGCGACTTTTTGGCATTTTCCGCCCGGTTCATTGCAACTTTTGACCACTACACTGTGATTCACATCGCGGCTTTCTCCCACATCGCCATGCGGCTCATCGCGGGTTTTGACCTGATAACCGCAATATTTCATGTTTAGGTTTGGCCAATTTTTTCAAAAAAAATTCGCCCAATCAGCCCATTTTTTTGAGCATTAATTTCTGCAATTTTTTACAGCCCACCGTGTCATTATTGCAGCATTATTAATTGATATTTGGTTATATACTTCACTTATCTTTTTGAAAATTTTCAGCTAATTGAAAGAAATCTTTTTTAAGTATTTCTCATGTGGTAAGTTTCATACATTGCAAGGTTAGAACCATATTTCTAAAATTGCTCAATATTTTGCCCAATAAAGACTTTAGAAATCCATTTATTTTTACACGTGTTATTTGCTTTAACTTACAAAACTTTTTAAAGAATCCATATTTTTTTTTTTAAAGATTATGAAAGCATTTATATTTGAAACGTCTTTCATTTTTCGCAAATTAAAATCATTATTTTAGTTTGTGATTAAATCGCCCATGCGAGGCAAATTGATTTGGTATACAACCACACCATCACACAATCAGTCACAATAATTTGAAGTGAGCATTAAAAATTACCTTAACTCAGCCAACATTCTAACCCCACTTGGGGAACACAAAAAGAATTTTGTAGCTAGGTAGGACTGAGGGGATAAGTATCCAAATAACACCCCTCACTCATTTTTCATGTTGATACATAGTGGTTGACATTTAGGGTACCAAAATTCCTTATTATTTGTTGACACGGTTTAACACCAATTCATCGGGAAGGCCTTTGCCTTAGGAGGGTTGCAGTAACCAGACTGGTTCCGAAAGCCTGAGTGGAATACCGCAATCTATTCAGTAACCGAAGGATACATTTCGTAGTTCTCATTGTACCACTCATGGGAGTATAGCGGTGATGGAACAAAATTGCAGATTCGCCCAACCGAACGTGTCATGAATGGGGTATCTTAGTCACCAAACTTATAGGATTGTCTACCCAGTGTCCCTCCCGGTAGGGGCATATCTAGCCTTTGATTCTACAATTTATATTGTCTAACTTGGATTTGATCACCTTGCAGAGGATATACCTTGTTGAGTCATAATACTTTTTAGTTAGGTGTTTGCATGTTCCATTACCTCCATTTGGTCATAGAGTACACCTTTTTCTATTTTTAGGAGCTGTTTGCATGTTGGTTTTCTGACCACAATTTTTGTTTACTCCACTTACTATAGCATAGCTGTTATAGTAAGTGTTCTGAGGTTGGTTTTTGGCCTAAGTGCCATTTATTTTTTACGCTCCCCTCTTGCATGCACGGTTGCATTACAGCTTTAGAGCTTTCCACTCACCACAACATAGTATTTTTTATTCACAAACTATCACCATTGATTCCCCAAGATGTTCTCGGCGCTTCTGGGGAGACCCTCCATGGTACGGTTCCCTTGACTCCACACATCATCGGAACAGAGCCCCATCATCTGATTCTGACATGCCTCATTTCACATCTGATTCTGAGGCAGAATCCGAAAATCCCACATACACCACACCCACTAGACCCATGGATGGTTCGCATTACGACAAATTTTTCACAGGGGATGTTGGTGGAACATCATCCACCCCCGCCACCACAACGACCACCATGGTAGCCAAAACTACCACACCTCCCTTAGGGATTCCCAATATGGTGTGGGCCCCTCCCACACTCTTATGGGTGGAGGGCACATACCTTCAATGACAAATATCCCCCTAGGGGGTAGTGGCCTAATACATAACACCACCACCAGCACGTATGCCCCCATCACAACATCATACCCCTCCGCCAGTTTTCCATTTATGGCCAGCCTTAACCTACCAGACTTGGCTAGGCTAACAAATGATCCCATCCAACATGACCCTACTTGGCTCCCCATGCCCACAAAGCTCCCCTCAGACATCCCAAAATTTGAAGGAAAGGTTGGGGAAGACCCCCAAAACCATATCATGTCATTTCACCTATGGTGTTCCTCAAACTCCATAGTAGATGATTCTATTCGACTCCGACTTTTACAACGAACTTTCACTAGCTCTACAGCCAAATGGTACATTGAGAAGCCACATGGGACTCACCCGACATTTACATCCCTCACCTCAACTTTCCTTCAGTTCTTTCAACTATCTGTATGCTATGATGCAAGAGTGGAAATATTGTTGTCTTGTAGACAGAACACCGCTACACACATCATTGATCATATCAATGTGTGGTGTAAGTGTCGTAGTCTCCGTAAGATAAATCTTGATGACTGTATCTTCTTGGATTGGTTCCTCAAATCACTCCTTCCTCTCATAGCCAAGGATGTAGCTTCTGAACGACCCCAGTGGGAAGAAGAAGCCATCTTAAAAGCTCAGCAGTTTGATCTCATATATGCCCAGTCTGGATATTTATGCACAATCTTACCGGACGCCCCTCGTGGCAATCCATCCCGGAGTGACATGACGGGGGCATCCCATACCACTGACGGTATCATTGGCCAGGTTATGGTGCAAAACAAACCTTTCACCATGACGAGCAAAAACAACGCCCTAGACCTTTCTAGGGCTACATTTCATTCTGGAGCTACAACTTCGTATGCTCCAGTAATACACACTCACCACACTCATGGACCCTCATGTCCACCACAGTGTTATGGGAAATCACCATCAACTTATGAACCACCTCCATATTATAACCAGTAGGCCCATCAGACTTTGGTTCACCCACAAGCCCAATCAGCTTATTATCCTCAACAGGAAACACCTCTTGCTCCAACACTTCCAGGAGCTCAAGGTTACCCAAAACTGAAACTAGCACCAGGTCCACCTTAGAACCCTTCCACTTACTATCCACCACAGCCTGCTCCTGCGCCTGCACAACCTCAGAACCCACCTACTGCCCAAGGGCATGTATACACACAGCAAAACCAACCTCAAAACGAGAACAACCAGCGTACTCAAGGAGGTCAACAGAATCGTGGAAGAGGACGAATCCATGGAAATAACCAACAACAAAACCAAGGAGGATAGCCACCTAATCCTCCCAATAACATTAACGCGACTCCTGCAAATCAAAACCCTGATCGTCCACCAAAACAGGGAAAAAATCATGATTTGAGAACAAACCACCCATGTTCCATATGTGGGATATACGACCATTACACGCATAATTTCCCCCATTTACATCGAGCGCATCAACTCTCGAACGATGACACCCAACAACAAGGATAGGCTACACAGCTAGCACCCCCTCCTCAGCCGGAGCCCATGATATTGCAAAATCTCCTACCCAACCAAGGCGTGGTAAACACTCATCCAATGGATCCCCCACAAGGATCCACTACAACATAGAAGCAAATTATCTATGCCGCAACCGATTACCAACATATAGAGTCTAAAACTCATCATTTGCTAATGATGTCATCTAATGATGTAACCTTCAAACTCACTAAAATCAATACGACTCAGCGCCTGAGGCCACACCTACTGATCCATCTTCGAGTACCCTCCCAACTGATCAACCACTTCACATACCTAATATGCCCATGGACGGGGGTCCTAAAGCACCTCACATCCCTTTAAGACGAATCAATAATAACCTTAACGCTCGGGCAACTTCGAACTATAACATCGTAGAAGACTTAGCCCAGTCCCCTGCTGCTATGTCTGCTCTAGAAATCCTAAAAAATTGTCCTGCACAGAGAAAATTATTGTTATCTACCATTGGTGCCATGGACCCTAATGACTCCAACATGATGGCTTTCGACTTAGACCAAGCTGAACCTCGTCTTCCTTCATCTCTAGCTTTTCAAGTATATCTGTCCATTCACAACCTCGTCATTCATTGATGCATAATCGATGAAGGTGCTTCCACCTACGTTATGTCAACTTTCGTATGGCAGAAACTTGGATCCCCAATGCTACAACTGTCAACTACCGCATTACGAGCTTACGATGGTCATGTAGCTCAATCTCAGGGTCTGTTAGTGAACGTACCCATACAGCTTGGGGTCAAACTAGTTCTCATAGATATACAGGTCATCAATGCCCAACTTTATTACAATATCCTTTTGGGACGAAGCTACATGTATAAAATGAAATTTGTCGCTTCTTCAATTTTCCACCTCATGATGCTCCCCCATGAAGGACGCGTAGTCGAAATCGACCAGATAACATACTATGATCCCAATGCCCCCGCAACACTTGAAAATTTTCTTCCCATGATCGAACAACCCATTCAGAGTGCACCCACATTGTTCGTCTCCTCATTTGGACCCGAGATATATTTGGATACTCCCATGACCACCACTTTCCCATCTATCCCACCACCTCTCTAGATAACTGAAATATCCAATTTGTGCACCCTCTCGCACAACACATAGCAGCATACTCCACAACCTCAACCACTGCCACAACCACCCATAGTGACTAGTCATATCGGAACAACACCGATTCACACTATTCCATTCTTATTTCCATTTTCAGGAGTTATCAGCATGTCAGTAATGGCTACACTTAACCTCCCAGGGTTAATGTTAGGATTACCTGTATGGTACCTACCTGCCCCAACCCCTCCACTGACACCGACCGTTATTTTACAACCAGTACAACCCATCAATACCTCTAACCATCCACCCCCTGGTGTAACGAACATCCAAAACTGACTTCCTCCAATGGTGGCCTCTGCATCAAGATCTAGTAATGCTCCCCCTCCACTCTACTATACTGGGGGCAGAGGCCCACAACCCTACACTGCTTCACCTGCAACTTGTAACACCCCACCAACTCCAAAGTTGGTGAAGAATCCCCAAACATTTTGTGCTCCCCTAAAGTGTTTGTTGTGTGACAATTTAGGCCATGCTACCCATCTATGTCCACAATTACCATCACTTCAAGAACACATGAATATGTTGGATGACGACGCTAACATCCTAGTGGTCAAACTTGAACTTCCTCGTCATCCTTGCGATAAATCGCTGCGTACCAATCACCCCTATGCGATATGTGACATTTAAGGCCATTACTCACATCACTGCCTTGATCTCCCAGATTATAGAGCAGCTCTATATGAACTGAATAATGCCGACCTAGAGACATCCCCTCCTTTTATTGAGGAAATTCACCCCCCACCATCTTCCTCCTCGGAGGATATTAACACAATTTACATGGTTTCCAATGGAGACCCCTCTGTCCGATCGACCCCTTCCATTGATCCCTTTTACACACATGTTTAACCTTTTCAAATCAAAGAGGAAACTACATGTCCACAGCATGGGGGCAGGCCCAAAACCTTGCCTACTCATCATCATTGTCATTCTCGTCGGCGATACTGGGGCATCCACCCCACAAGGAGGCCCCATTAGTGTTCCCCCCTATCACTGTGCTTGATCCCCATACTCGCCCTTTGATTGAACACTTCGTCCTTACCTCTCCATTACTTTTGTTTGTATAATGTTAACCCTTTTTCGGGCCGAGAAATTCTTTTATGAAAAAGGAACTTACGGAGTTTCTGTTAAGCTCTTTTCTGACTCCTAAAACAATGAAAAGATCGTCGAACAATCTTGCTTCCTTTCATGCTCACTAACAATATCTGAAAGGGCATCTACCTGGTATAAGTTTACCTCTTTTCCGAACCTTGTAGACTAGTTACGAAAAAGGAATACTCTAGTCACATCGGCTAGAAGAGTTCTCCATTTGCATCATTTTATGTTTTTTCGGGCCTTGGAGACTAACATATGAAAAAGCTCAATGGACACTTTTATCCCTTCTTGAAGCTCATTAAAACCATGAAGAAGGTCCCAATGGTGCCTCTTGGTGCCACAACAGATCATGTCTACTTATATGGTAGCTTCCCTAGTATGGTATCCTTTGTTCAGAGTATTCTACAATATGTCACCCTGAGAGTCTCCCAATAGCATCCATCAGCTTGTCCCCCAAAAGTCACTCCAGTCTGCAATACATAACCCTGATCCCTTAAGCTATGATCCCCACACCTAAAATTCAGTTTCATATGCTGATAGGTCAACCATGTCATCATACTTTGAACAAAGGAAGTTTGAGTCCACCCACTCTATGACCCCAGTTATACCCCATCTCCACAGTATGTCAATCCTACCATTAGTACTATCACACTTCAGTTTTACACCTCGCGCTACTATCAAGGAAACATCATTTCCTTGGTAGTTTCCGGTCTCCCTCTGTCAATTCCAACCAAATCTATTCCATAGGATAGACCCAAAGGTCCCTATACCTTGGACTAATCACCATTAGTGACGAGTGCCTATGGATCATTTCGAAAGGACTCCTCAGTGCCTCTCCAAATGATTGTTTCTCACATGCTCGACTTCAACACCTTGATCACATCATTGAGACTCGTATAGGTATTGGTCCTTTGGCTATTTGTTGAAGACCCCAGATATCACCTAACTCTACCACATTTGAGAGTCTAACTAAGGAAACAACCAGTTACATATTCCTATGGATATTCGGGTTGCACTTGGCGACAATTTTCAAATGTACTGTAGTTTTATACTCCCTCGAGTATGAAGTTACATATACTCCTCAGAAGTTGACTCATTTACTGACTCTAACACATTTGAGAGTCTAATTGAGTCCATACAGATGTTGGACACCTTCAGCTCCAGCAGTTCATCAACCCTTTTGAAACCTTATTGAGAATGGTTGTTGCTATTTTCCAGTGTATTAGTTATTGAGATCAGTCATGGTATGACCATGAGTACATCCCAGCATTGTGTCCCCTCTGGACCATTATGATGTACCAACATATTTTTATGTATTATTTAGGTCCCCGTTCTTGGGCCTAGTTGTTATGTATATGTCTTGATACGAGCATGGGTATGCCCACCTTGTCCATAATCAAAGATTATTCCTCATTCATTTTGAGGCCATGTATTTTTTCAGTTTTTGCAGCTTCCAAGGGGCCGTTTTTCTAGTCTCCAATTGGTCTCTTCTCTTCTCCAAACCCCAGGAAAAAGACAAAATAACTATGATGTGTATCGGCCATACGATGAGCTCCTGCCCTCACACATCAGGGGGCAATCTAATAACACCCAAAAAGTGCTCACTAGCTCATTCCCTTATTCACATGACCTATTTGTCCACTTTTTCCACCATTTGAGCCTCTAAAACCATCAAAAGGTCACCAAAAGGACCATAATACACCTTTTTCCCCTCAAAATATGTATTTTTTATCAAAAAAAACAAAAAACCCTAAAAAATTGTCCAAAAGTCCCCAAAAATATTAAAAGGGAATAAAAATATAAAAAATATTCAATAAAGAAAAAAGAAGGAAAAGGAAACCTAAACCATGTTGGTTAATACCATTGGTTTCCTTAAGACCATAATGGTATTCCCCATCACCAAAAACTATAAAAAGGTGATAGGGGCTCTTCACTTATCATCCATATTTCATCCTATCCTCATGTTGCCAAAATCCATCTTGAGATTTTCCCATCTTTTGAGCTTTGCCCAACCATTGAAGCATTGGAGAAGAAGAGACCATTGGACATTGGAGCATCTCAACCTTGGAGCTACCCAAAACTCACCATCCTCCCCATTTGAGGTAATACAAGAGTTTTAATTTTTATTTACATGCTTATGAATCAATTTTGTTTATTTTTATTAATTTAGAATTCTTTATTTTACTGTTTATTGCCATCAATCTATAGTTTATATCCGCTTATTTACATTGCTTTATTTGAGACTGCTGCTACTAGTTAGCAGGTGCATCATTGCACATGCTTGGTTGAAAAATCGAGCAACAATAGTGCTAGTGGATCTACTGGTGTTATTCTACTCCTGGACTGGTTTCCCAGTGCAGTTTCTCTGATTGTCATGTTTATAGTTCATCCTACAAAGGAGACCACAGATTCTACCATTTTCTCTATACATCAAAGGTCAAAAACCTAAAATTATCAGAGGTGATCACTTATCTAAACTTTCTCCCTGAACTTTAACTCTTACTGCCTGATAAAGGAAAAGGAGCACCCTAGGATGGAGAAATAAATAAATGGTTAAATGCACATACAAGTTAGTCTTTGTATCTAAATATATATAGAAAAAAAATATATTTATATATCTATGGGATCTGAAGCTTTTAGTACTCAAATTTTTTATCTCTTCTTCTTTGAGATCAAATCGTCCTTTGGAAGGTCTCATTTCAACTAGATTTATTTTTATACCTCAAGACCAAGACCAATATTGATGGATTACTTGGGCCATAGAAGGCGGGATATATCCCTTTCCCACTTGAACGCCTACTTCTCAAAACCTATTCCTCATCTGATTGAGTTTGTTGAAATGAACTTCCATTCGATCATGAAGGAATAATTAAAGAATAAAAGAGAAATACGAAAATCAGGCACTCCTGGAGAAAGTAGTCCCAGGCAGAGACAGGTGAAGTTGCACTCAAACAAAAGGAAATTTTTTAGCCAATGTTTCATCCCTCCTCTGCAGCCGATACTGCGATCAACATAAATCCCCAAAGTAAGTGCTGGCCTTGGTGAGAATAGATGCCTATGCGGAAGGAGGAAATGAAATATAATATCTTTTTGGAGATATAAGTTGACAGAGAAAATCAGTTCCTTAGAAGCGAGCAAGACCAAATTACAAGCAAGAATAAATCTTGGTCTTTGACTCTCTACCAGAGAGTATTGTGGCGTTGAAGTGTTTATTAACTGGCAAGCATATAGGAAGAATATGGTGTCAAAGATAAAATGCTTCGCCTACATGAGAGGGGCAGATAAACTTACCTACTAGAAACATAAACGAGCAGAGGAAAGTGACCAAACGAGCAGGTGCCTCCTGCCTGAAGATATTAAAATAGATGGTACCCATAAAACTATCATAGATATCATACAATAGAGGCACAAAATTGTCTTCCCCCAATGCTGAGTGGTAAATGTGTACACGGGGATCTGCAGGGGTCCAACTCCAACCTAAGTTTGGATACTGGAAATCTGCACAAAAAACATTAAGGACATATGCAGAAAAGAACAAATGTGGCTTCTTATGAGCAGGAGCCTTCTGATAATTCTCTATTGCATTCTTCAATTATGATGACGGGATGGATTCCCATGGGAAGGACTCACTGGTGGTTAACACATGGTGTGCTATAGGTTCCCATTCGGCTTTGAAAAGAGAATAGTTGGGAAGACTAAAAAGCCTACAAAGCATGGCTGCCAGTAGAGAGTAGGGTTCCTTGAACCAAATAATGGGATAGAGGTTGTCAGCCTTAGGCACAAAGGCATCGGCATTGACCATCCATGAATTTATCATCTCAATGAAGTTATACCGGGTCTTTGAGGACTGAATAAATTCAGAAGAAAGGGTCTGTTTAGGGGGTTTAAGAGCGAAAGATCGAATGAAGACCTCAGGGCGAAAATGTGTCAATTGAACACCAGAGGTATCATTGAAACCGCGGTTTTTAACACTAGATTTTTCAATAATCCATTTCACTGCATCAGTGTAAGGTAGGACAGAAGGATGTGCAACAATAGCATGGATTTGGAAATCCCTAATCCTTTCGTACATAGGCTTATCATTCTCAATATGGGAAAGGCGTCGTTGTCAAATATAGCATAAATTTTAGACCAATCCAACTGGTACGTTTCAGTGACCTTCTCTTTGGTATCCGAGAGGATACCAAAATTAGAGTCCTTGATCAAGAGATCTATGTGTTCCATTTTGGATAGTGTGTTTTTTAACATGGTGAAAAGCTTGCAATTTCTTATAAATAAAGAAATAAAATCAAAATTCAATCCAAAATAGCAGAATTGGAAAACCAAAAATAGAAATATGACAACAAACTTACATGAAATAACTGAAGAACTCGTAAAAATCAAAACCCTAATAGGAATCTGCAGTAAAATCCAATCAATGGGATAATCTTGAACAGTAAAAATGATAAAATAAAAATAGAAAAACCCTACTTATTACATTTACTAGATTAAAACACAACCGTGTGATCAAGACGAATGGGCGGTCGAAAAATCCCAATCGAAATTTTTTTTCCTGAAAGCTGCAACTCGAAAGTGTCAGGTTGCGGGTTTCGGGAACACACAACAAAATCAAACTTAAAAAGAATTCCCGAAAGCCAAAAGCAGCAACTGCAGGTTTCGGGATAAAATTTCCCGATATTATTAACAAAGAAAACCCGCAACCTACCACTCTCGGGTTGCGGGTTTCGGGATGAGAAAAATCGTAAGTTGTTTTGATGTATATGTAACTTCAGAATGTATTTCATATATGTATATTATACTCCTATAGAGATGGAATTATTCCTCTATACGGATGTGTTTGTATTCCTATAGAGATGTTATTATTCCTCTATACGGAAGTGTCGTCATTTATATTGTAAGTGTCGTAAGTTATACTTGATGGGTTATTAGACCACCTTGTTGGGGTCGGCCTTGTATAAGTCATGTGGGTCGAAGGGTTATTAGACCACCCTATTGGGTGTCGGCCTAGTCAACATTGTGTTATATGGTTAAGTTGAGGCCGACCTAGTAAAGGTTATTAGGCAAGTCAAGTCAAGTATAAATAGAGTGCGGGAGGCACTCTATTTGATCATTCTATTTCTCACACACACTTTCGAGAGTGGTGCACTTGTGGAGGAGGAGAAGTTGCTGCTAGGATATGTCTATCTCTTATGCTTGGGTTGTATCATTGCTCTATCTATCTCTGAGGAAGTTATTGGGGTTTTTCACCTTTATGGTTTTCCCCAAGTAAACTATGTGTCTCTTGTGTGCTTGCATTATTGTGTCCATGTTTGATATACTATAGATATGTTGTACATGTTGTTCTCTCAGTTAAGATCCTAGATCATATTGAAGTAAGTTCTCAAAAATTAACATGGTATCAGAGCTAGCCTGAAAGAAGGCATGGTATGGCATGTATGACACTTGTTGCACTCGCGATGCTAGGACTTGATAAGGCAAAAACAAGTCATCGTATCACTTTCGCTATAAATCCATTTTCGCAAAGTTTTTGAATATGAAACTTTTACAAGTTGTAGATCAGATCCCCATGTACCTTGTGTCCAAAGGACCACTTCTAATTCGTTGTACTTTTTGTTTTATGATCTGTACAATCTAGGGTTTCTGCCTCTTCTAGGTCCGAGTCATAAACAGGTGACCTAGAAAAAAGGTCATAAGTTGGGCTAGGCAGCTCCAAATGAAATTTCGTAAAATGTGACAGGTAGTGCATAGACTGTAGTTTCTCAGGTAACTTTTTTAGAGGCCGAAACTGAACTAGTGACACATGGAACACCATACAAGTTTTCTCTTCTGTTTTATCCCATAAAGAGGTCATGTTGCGACACTTGGCATACTTCTCTCTCAGAGAATCCAATTGAGGTCAGACCTATGGGGTTGGAAAGACAACAGGTTAGGATACCAGAAGTAGACGTTTCAGACCCTATAGATCATAAAGTTAGTCGATACACCAGAAACAATCAGGTGCATATTTCTATCAAAACATAATTATTTTTGAGCACCTTCATTCATGGCTTCGGGAATTTAGGGTTTCGGAGAAAGTTGGAATTTTTGTAATCAGATACCATGGATGGGTGCTACTCATCAAAATAAAAATTTAGAGACCAAGATCAGATTTTTTGGTTGGGAAGAAGACCGGGCTTGATCAAACCCCAGTTCGGGACAATGATCGGAAAGATGGAAAATTAGGGCTTCTACAAAAGTTGGAATTTTTTAAGTCTGTGATCACGACTGGAAGCTCCTCAAAAAAATAGAAGTTTAGAGCTTTGGATCGAACCTTTTGGATGGGAAGAAGGGTGGGATTTATCAAACCCTAGTTCGGGATCCTATCCAGAAGAGTCGGAAGTTTCAAAGGCAATTTTGAGGGGTGAAACTTTGCAGTTTTCAAATTCTGAGTATACCAGCTTGATAAGCTCATCAAGGCACATCTTTCTATCCTTTCAGAAGTTTGAAATTCAAAGTTTGATTTTTTTAGGGTTTCTTTGACAAACCCTAATCCAGCTCCAGATCCAATTTCTGTAAATCAAGTGGATTGGGTTAAACCTAGAAGAGAATGGATTGGTCATCTACATAAGTGAAGAAGTTCCTGTTTTAGAGGGATATGAGGCTAAGGCCTTACATAAGAAGATTACAAGCAATCTTGATAGGTATGACTTATCCAGGTATGTTTTGAGATTTGTTCATGATTAAGTTTATGGTATGTTTGTCTTCACATTATTACGGTTAGTACAATCTTGATTAAGTTTAGACTTGTCGTATCACCTTAATAAAATTATGAATGCATGATAGAATATATTCATTGATTAAGGTTTTGACACTTATGATTGTACTAATGTATTGTGATGTTGTATGAGGTTTATGTTGTTCGCTAACATGAAAGGTACACCAAGAAAGACAAATCATGTTCTACTTCAAGAACATATGATCATGGTGACATGAAGACAAAGATTCATCCATTGTCATGGATCACATAGAAGATCTACTTACGAGGTATGTATAATTTGGTTCTACAATGGTTAAGTTATGAGACATGTAGGTTACTAGCACAAGTCATTGAAGAGAACTAGAAGACATCATGTGGGCATGTTAGACATAACTAGCTAACATAGTAATCTAGGTATGTTTTTCCTATATCAAGTTAGAATCTTACCTTGTGTTAGGATCCCTTATATAAGTATACTTGGTACGATTGGTTATGTTTATTTATAAAGTTATAAATGTAAGTAATCAAGGGTTTATCCATATTATGTCTCTTATCTTGATTGATGATTTGACTAACCAGAATAGTCCTATGATCAAATAAGAATATGCATGAGTAAAAGAAGTCTTCCCTGAAACCTTGAATACTAATGTTCATTATATGTGTTTGAAATGATCATGACTAGACATGTTTAAAACTATTGTGTTTTGATAGTATTAAGATTATACTAATGAATGTGTGATTATGTATGAGAGCTCAAGGATAACACAATAATGATACTAATACGCATGCATAGTGATTAAGGATGGATATAAGTTCAAGGACAGGTAATCCAGAAAGCAAAGATCAAGAGGGAGCACACTCCAGTAGTTTTAGCAATGATGCAGATATTCATAGGGAGTCGACCACTTCTCACAATCCACATCAGAATGGAGTTGCAAAGATTCAGAGGGAGTCAACACAACAAACAAACAAAGATAAGTATTTGAATTATCATTTCTTGCATATTTGATTGTTTAAATAATACTGTTCAATAATGTATATACTAACGTTCCTAGAAATAGGTTGTGCATATTAGAATAGTTGCATTCATGAATAGTATACTACTAATATACATGGGTAAGTGGCCTATGGAACTATACAACATTCCAATGCTACTTATCTAGAATGAAACCTCTTTGCTGACATGTTGGGAGTTGTGCACACTCTTGTTAAATTGTGAGCATTAATTCATAATACTCTAGGATCTTTACTGAGAGAATGACATATGCAGTATATCAATGCATAACAATCACAATAAGCATAACAATCATTACAAGAATCAAAAGCATGAGAGACAAGAGACATAGAGTTTCTGTGGGGAAAACCCTAAGGTAAAAAACCCCACAACTTCCTCAGAGATAGAGAGAGCAATGGCTCAACCAAAGTACAACCAAAATACACTGAGATAGTCTCCTAGTAGCAGATGATCCTCCTCCTCACTAGTGCACCACTTTCTGAGTGAGAGAAGTGTGAGTTTTTGAGTGATCAAAATAGAGATCTCATGATCTCTATTTATACTTAACCTGTTTGCCCAGTTACACTATGGGGTCGACTTGTCTATCTAGGTACATCCACAATATAATATATATTTCAGGGATGACCCCACACATGGTGGTCTAATAACCCATCGGTAAGTACACACACTTGCGACACTTGTCAATACACATGAAGACACTTCCTTATAGAGGAATAACACATCTCTTATAAGGGTACAATAAATATATATGAAATACATAGATGAAATACATTCCGAATTTACATATACATCAACACTCCCTCTTAACTAGGAAGGTATTTCTCGACATAGATCTGCTAGACAAGTCTTCTTCTCGGGATCATCGTCATTGATGCATCGTCATCATCATCATCACTGTTGCTGCTATCTCAACCAATCTCTAACTCTACTCGTCATAAGAGGTTCTACAGAGACAATCCTTTTTCATACTAGATGTAAGCCCACCACCTGTAGGTCTTCATCATCTATGCAAATGGTCTGATAGAGGTGGCCTCTCAGGACTAATTTTATGTGCGGAGGCAATACTGGAAAGAGTATCCTAGGAACATTTATGTGCCTAAGCACGATCGGAAATATCTCCCAGGACTGATTACATGCATCTTCTCCACAATAACTTTAAAGAGAATCCCAGGAACATTTATGTGCCACAGCACGACCAGCAAGATCTCTAAAGAGCATCCCAGGACTTATTATGAGCACACAACTCAACCTCTCGGATCTCTAGGACTAATTACATGTGGATAGAAAAAACCTTTAAAGAGCATCCCAGGAACATTTATGTGCCACAACACAACTGGCAAGATCTATAAAGAGCATCCCAGGACTAATTACGAACACACAGCTCAACCTCTCAGATCTCCAGGACTGATTACATGTCTCCATAGTAATACCTCATCCCAGGACTGATTACGAGCACACAGCTCAACCTATCGGATATCTAAGGACTGATTACATACTACATAGCAATACCGGAAGGAGTAACCCAGGAACATTTATGTGCCGCAGCACGAACGGCAAGATCTACCAGGACTTATCACATGCTATTTGCACAACCTACCACATATCATCTCTGACCTCCAAATATCAACCTGATACTCATGATCCAACAGATCATCATCGCATGAGGCATCATCCTAATGCCCATGATCATACTGATCATCATCACTATACCATCCTGATACATATCATCTAGAGCAACACCCTAAAGCTCGTCATCATGATCATCCTGATCATACAATGCATCCACCTGATGCATACCAAGTATCTACCTGATACATATCATCATACATGATCCACCTGATACAAATACAAATACATGATACATATCAACATACATGATCTACCTGATCATACAATGTATCCACCTGATACATATACAGATACATGGTCCAAGCATCCAACATGATGCATATACAAAATACATACAACTGATCCAACTGATCATATCCAGCATCCAACATGATGCGTACATACATATACATATAAATGATCCAACTGATCGTATCCAGCATCAACATGATGGGTACATACATATAAATATAAATGATCCAACTTATCATATCTAGCATCAACACGATGCGTACATACATATAAATATAAATGATCCAACTAATCATATCCAGCATCAACACGATGTGTACATACATATAAAAGATCCAACTGATCATATCCATCATCCAACATGATGCATATACAGAGCAATAATTGGAGCATCATCCTCATGCTCATCATCCAACGCTTACATCCACAGCCATGTGAAGGATCCTCCTTCCAACATGCTTGGAATGGCTTCAGCAAATGTGTCCATTACTTCTTCCTCGAAGTGTCATCGATCTGAAGACAGCAAGCCTCTCCTTGAAGTATTCAAACATTACTCTAGCTAGTGGCTTCGTCAGTACATCTACAATCTGCTCGTCCATCGCAACATACAGGAGATTCATAGCTCCTCTTTGCACCATATCCCTGATATAGTGATATTTGATCTCTATGTGTTTCGACTTGTCATGAAACACTGGGTTCTCGGATAGCTTCACACAACTCTGGTTATCACAAAAGATACCAGTAGCATCCAACAGGAGATCAAATAACTCAGACAGTAGCTTCCGTAGCCATACTGCCTCACAATTAGCTGAACAGGTTGCAACATACTCTGCCTCAGCTGTACTCAGTGCCACGCAGGACTGCTTCCTGCTAAACAAAGAGATCACACCTGATCCCATACTGAAGTAGCACCCAGATGTGCTCTTCCTATCTACAACACTCCCAACCCAATCTGAATCAACATAACCCTGCAGGTTAAACTTTTGATTTGCTTCATACTTGAGCCCATAATCCATTGTACCCTTCAGGAACCTTAGAACATGCTTTACAGCAATCAGCAACTGACTCAATGTGTTCACAGCAAAGCAAATATCTGGTCTCGTGCTCGTTAGGTACATCAAGGACCCAATCATCTGATGATACATGGAGATATCAACTGGCTCAAATGAAGCATCACATAGAAGCTTCAGGTTTGATGCCATAGGTGTGGCCATGGCCTTGCAATCCATCATCCTGAATCTCTTCAGGATATCTACTGTGTACTTCCCTTGACCAAGGAAGATCCTACATGCACTCTGCCACACCTCCATACCTAGGAAATAATGCATCATTCCCAAATCTTTCATATCGAACTCAGCAGCAAGCTTCCCCTTAGTATTTGCAATCAATCTATCATCTCCTGTTACAAATAAGTAATCCACATACAGGAGTAGAATCACAGGATTCCCTTCCTCAACCTTGTAGTAAAGGTTGGAATCTTCTTTACTTTTGGTAAATCCCAAACTAGATAGGAAACTGTCCATCCTACCATACCAAGTTCTGGGAGCTTGCTTCAAGCCATACAAGGCTTTCTTCAATCTGCACACATAGGACTCCCTGTCATGTATTTCAAAACCGAGTGGCTGCTCCACATATACTTCCTGTTCAACTACACCATTCAAGAAAGCAGTCTTGACATCCATCTGATGTATTTTCCATTTCATTGCTGCAGCCAGGGAAAGTACTATTCTGATGGAAGTATACTTGGCTATAGGTGCAAAAGTTTCTTCATAATCTATTCCCTCTTTCTGAGAGAAGCCACGAGCTACGAATATTGCCTTGTATTTCTCTACACTTCTGTCTGTAGCATGCTTGATTTTGTAGATCCATTTGGAAGTCACAACAGACTTCTCTTTAGGTCTTGGGACAACATCCCAAATATCATTCTTCATTATTGATTGGTATTCCTCAACCATGGCATCCTTCCATTCTTTCTTTTCCGCTGCTTCTTCATAACTAGAAGGTTCTTTGTTCATAATGTCACAGAGTAAAGCAACATAGCTGGTATGTGATTTGGTTCTCTTCTTTGCTCTGTGTTCTTCTTCTGGAATGCCAAATCTTTCTGCATCTTGAATGAGCTCTCTAGCCCATGTAGGTTTCCTCTTGTAAGATTTATCCTCACGGGGTGGATCTACAGGTTCTTGTGGATCTTCAAACTCATGAACAACTTCTGGAATTGCTTCAGTCATGGTAGTTTCTTGAAATCTAGTTTCCTTAGGTTCTTCATAAACTTCAATAGGTGCTTTCCTTGATTTGATGAATGCTGAGTTTTCATCAAATGTTACATCCCTGCTGACATCAATCTTCTTGAACCCTGGAAAGTATATTCTGTAAGCCTTCAAGCTTTCACTGTAACCCACAAAGATACCCTTCTTTCTTGAGGGATCTAGTTTGGTCCTCTTTTCCTTTGGGACATGAGTGTATACTGGAAAACCAAATATTCTGAGATGGTTGACTTCAGGTTTCTTACCAGAAAAGACCTATTCTAGTGTCTTGTTGTCCAATATCTTGTGGGGTGTTCTATTCTGCACATATACAGTTGTTCTAGTTGCTTCTGTCCATAGATGCATAGGTAGATCCTGGTCATGCAACATTGCCCTTGCTGCTTCCATGATTGTTCTGTTCTTCCTTTCTGTAACTCCATTCTGTTGAGGATTATAAGGAGCATTCAACTCCCTCTTAATCCCTGAATCACTGCAAAGCTTCTTGAAGTCACCTCAGGTGAATTATCCACGATTGTCAGATCCGAATGTTTTGATCTTCTTGTCAGTTTGATTCTCCATCAAGGTTTTGAATTCCTTGAACTTGTCACACACTTCATCTTTGTTCTTCAAGAAGTAGACCCAAGTCTTCCTGGAGAAGTCATTTATGAAAGAGACATAGTAAACATACCCACTTAGAGAATTGGATGACATGGGACCACAAACATCTGAGTGGATGATTTCCAAGATGCCTTTTGCCTTGCTTTCACTGCTTGGAAATGCCTTCTTAATATTCTTACCTTTTGCACATCCTTTGCAAACACCTTCATGTTTGGTCTTGATTTCAGGAAGACCCTCTACAACCTTCCTTGCAATTGGTAATGCTCTGTAGTGCATATGTGCAAGTATTCTATGCCAAAGTTCACTTGGCTCCATGGAATCATGCATCATGGCATGTTTAGATTGTCCTTTCAATTTATACGAACCTCCCTCTTGCTCTCCAATCCCCACTGCATCATCTATGGTCTTTCCCTTTGGCCACATTAGGACTTGGCCATCCACAAATGCAACCCTCATACCTTTTGCATCCAATGCAGAGATGGAGAGTAAGTTCTTCTTGAGCCCAGGTACATAAAGGACTTCTTTCATCTTCAAACATTTTCCAGAATCTAGGTTGTAGGAGGCTTCACCACTTCCTTTGATGGGATATTGATAATCATCCCCAAGTTTCACTTTATGGGGTGATTCATGTTCAGACAGATTTACAAAGGATTCTTTAAACCTAGTCATGTGTTTGGAAGCCCCACTATCAATTAACCAATCATTACAACCATGGGAAATAGTATCTGTGAGAGCAGAGATTAGAACATACTCTTCTTCACTTGATAAGTCATCATCACTATCATCATTTTCTTCCCTAGCCTTCTTCTTTGTAGGTTCATCATCTTTGGCAACATGAGCATGGTACCTTCTTTTGTTACCCTTCTTCTTCTTGCTGGAGTTGTTGTTGTTGTGGTTGTTCCTTTTGTTCTTGGGACATTCTGAAGCAAAGTGACCCTTCTCATTACAAGTGAAACACCTTAGATATTTCTTGTCTTTGTGATAATGATGAGAAGATTTCTTCTTGTGATGGGATGGATCCCTCTTGAACTTTCCCTTCTTAGTGTGAACTGTGAGATCTTGATCTTCATTCCCAATCTTCTCTTCTCTTGCCACAATCCTTGCTTCTTCTTGAGAACATTCCTCCCACAATCTGTTGAAGGAGATTAATTTCTTTCTGGCACAGATCCCCTAGATAAAAGAGTCCCATGACCTAGGTAGGCCATTCAAAGTGGTCATGACAATTTCACCATTCTCCACCATTTCATCTACAGCTTCAAGTTTTTCCTTGATCTGAGAGACCTTGGAGAAATGGGATTGAATGGTTTCTCCATTCGACATGTTGACCCCTTTCAATTGATTCTATAAGGTCATCTTTTGATTTATGTTCTTCCCTTCAAATAGCATGGTCAAAGAGTCAAACATAGCCTTGGGTGTCTTTAGAGAAGACACATGGGGTATGAGATGGTCTTTGATGGAATCGACAATGATTCTCTTTGCCTTGACCAAGTTCTTCCTATGAAACACCTTAGCCTCTTCATCCTCTGGGACAGGGATGTATTCTTTTATATATGAGTCCAACTCATTCTCTTCCAGGATTAACCCAATCCTATACTTCCAAGATCGAAAGTTATCAGCCCCTTCAAGCTTATCCTCAAGCTTGGTGTGATGAGACATTCTTAAAGAGTACTTCAAATGGAAATAGAAAAATATTTAGGTCTTACCACTTGAAATGCTGAAAACTGGATCTGATCTCGGATTAGGGTTTGTCGAAAAAACCCTAAAAATTCAAAATGTGAATTTCAACTTTCTGAAAGGATGGAAAGATGTGCCTTGATGAGCTGATCAGCCCGGTGTATTCAGAATTTGAGATCAACAAAGATTTACCCTTCAGATTTTCCTTTTTGTCCTCTTGGGTTCACTAGGGAGAGCTCTGAATTAGGGTTTGAGTTTCCTGGAGATCTACCCAGCCAAAAATCTCGATCCAAAGCTCTAAAATTGGATTTTTGCAAGGAGCTTCCAGCTATGTCTTCAGATTTCAGAAATTCCTATTTTTATGGAAACCCTAATTTTTAGGGCCAAGTCTAAAAATGATCAGAATTGAATTCTGATTGGACAGATAGATTCTCCTTGATGAGTAGAGTCAATATACTATACTGCTTTTCCAAAAACTATGGAGAGAAACCCAATAAACAATAAACTCAAGTTTCTGTCACTGCAAAATGTCTTCTTCTCGGGTTAGCTCTCATACCATGTTAAATTTTGAGCATTAATTCACAATACTCTAGGATCTTTACTAAGAGAATAACATATACAGTATATCAATGCATAACAATCACAATAAGCATGACAATCATCACAAGAATCAAAAGCATGAGAAACAAGAGACACAGAGTTTCCATGGGGAAAACCCTAAGGTGAAAAACCCCACAACTTCCTCAGAGATAGGGAGAGCAATGGCTCAACCAAAGTACAACCAAAATACACTGAGATAGTCTCCTAGTAGCAGATGATCCTCCTCCTCACTAGTGCGCCACTTTCTGAGTGAGAGAAGTATGAGTTTCCGAGTGATCAAAATAGAGATCTCCCGATCTCTATTTATACTTAACCTATTTGCCCAGTTACACTATGGGGCCGACTTGTCTAGCTAGGTACATCCACAATATAATATATATTTCAGGGCCAACCCCACACATGGTGGTCTAATAACCCATCAGCAAGTACACACACTTGCAACACTTGTCAATACACATGACGACACTTCCTTATAGAGGAATAACACATCTCTTATAAGGGTACAATAAATATATATGAAATACATAGATGAAATACATTCCGAAGTTATATATACATCAACAACTCTTAACAATGTTCTGGTAGAGATTGGAAGGCATCTAGAAAGTTATAGGATATGGATAAATGTTGTATTGAAGCATTGGCTAAAATAATTGCATGACAGTATGACATATTTCTTTATGCGTAAGAAATTGTTCTGAAAACTATGAGAAGTTTCTAATCATGCAATTTAACTTGTTTTGTAGGAAAGATCGTATACGAGCACCTACAAAAGAAGGACTACAACATTTGTTTCAGCAACAAAGTTATCTATTGAAGATATTGAATATATTGAAGTTCCCAGGATTCAGGAAGAATGCCATGATCAAGGAGTACCAGTCGATCATGAAGAATGATGTTTGGGATGTAGTCCCAAGACCTGAAAAGAAGTCTATTGTGACTTCCAAATGGATCTATAAGATCAATCATGCTGCAGATGGTAGCATGGAGAAATACAAAGCGAGGTTTGTAGCTCGTGGCTTCTCCCAGAAAGAGGAATTGAGTATGAAGAGACTTCTACACCTATAGCCAGGCACACTTCCATTAGATCAATACTTTCTCTGGCCACAGTGATTAAATGGAAGATACACCAGATGGATGTCAAGACAGCTTTCTTGAATGGTGTAGTCTAAGAGGAAGTGTATGTGGATAAGCCACTCGGGTTTGAGACACATGACCGAGACTCACATATGTGCGAACTGAAGAAAGCCCTGTATGGTTTGAAACAGGAATCCAGGACATGGTATGGTAGGATAGATGGCTTTCTATCTATTTTGGGCTTTACCAAGAGTAAAGCGGATTCCAACATTTACTACAAGGTTGAGGAAGAAATCCAGTTATACTACTTTTGTATGTGGATGACCTCTTTGTTACAGGTGAGGATAGATTGATTATCGACACGCAGTGGAAGCTTGCAGCCAAGTTTGAGATGAAGGACTTGGGGATGATGTACTATTTTCTAGGTATGGAGGTGTGGCAGAGTGCAGATGGTATCTTCCTTGGACAAGGAAAGTATGTAGTAGATATCCTGAAGAGGTTCGGGATGATGGATGATGGACTGCAAGACCATGGCCACACCTATGGAATCGAACCTAAAGCTTCTGTGTGATGCTTCATCTGAGCCGGCTGATGTTGCTGTGTATCGTCAGATGATTGGGTCCTTGATGTACCTGACGAACACAAGGCCAGATATTTGCTTTGCGGTGAACACATTGAGCCAGTTCCTAATGGATTCGAGAGGTGTTCACCTGGTTGCTGTAAAGCATATTCTGAGGTATTTGAAGGGTAGAGTTGATTATGGGCTCAAGTATGATGCGAATCAAAAGTTTGACCTGTAGGGTTATGTTGATTCAGATTGGGCAAGCAATGCTGCAGATAGGAAGAGCACTTCTGGGTGCTGCTTTAGTATGGGATCAGGTGTGATCTCTTGGTTTAGAAGGAAGCAATCCTACGAAGGACTGAGTATAGATGAAGCAGAGTATGTTGCTTCTTGTTCAGCTAGTTGTGAGGCAGTATGGCTTCGGAAGCTACTGTTTGAGTTATTTGATCTCCCGCTGGAGGCTACTAGTATCTTTTGTGACAACCAGAGTTGTGTGAAGCTGTTTGAGAACCCGGTGTTCCACGATAGGTCGAAACACATTGAGATAAAATATCACTATATCAGGGATATGGTGCAGAGAGGAGCAGTGAAGCTCCTGTATGTTGCGATGGATGAGCCGATGGTAGATGTACTGACGAAACCACTAGCCAGAGTGAAGTTTGAGTACTTTAGAGAGAGGCTTGGTGTTCTTCAGATCGATGACACTTCGAGGAAGAAGTGATGGAGACATTGGCTGAAGCCATTCCAAGCATGTTGGAAGGAGGATCCTTCACATGGCTGTGGATGTAAGCACTAGATGATGAGCATTAGGACGATGCTCTAGTTACTGCTCTGTATATGTATATGCATCATGTTGGATGCTTGATATGATCAGTTGGATCATTTATGTATGTATGCATCATGTTGGATCATTTATGTATGCATCATGTTGGATGTTGGATATGATCAGTTGGATCATGTGTATGTATTTGTATATGTATCAGGTGGATATATTGTATGATCAGGTAGATCATGTATGTTGATATGTATCAGGTATGATCAGGTGGATCATGTATTTGTATATGTATTAGGCAGATACATTGTATGATCAAGTAGATCATGTATGATGATATGTATCAGGAAGATACTATGTATGCATCAGGTGGATGCATTGTATGATCAGGATGATCATGGATGATGAGCTTTAGGATGTTGCTCCAGATGACATGCATCAAGATGATGTAGTGATGATGATCATGATGATCATGTGTACATCAGGATGATGTATGGTGAGTATTAGGTTGAAACTCTGTGGCCGTGGACAGGTTGTGCAGATAAGTATATAATAGCGCCCTGGGAGGTTTGCAGACTCTCTTGCTAGGTTTTTCTGCTAGCATATAATAGCTCCCTGGGAGATCTGGCAAATGCTCTTTCGAGGTTTTACTCTAGGAGGACATATAATAGCGCCCTGGGAGGTTTGCGGATTCTCTTGCTAGGTTTTGCTGCTGGCATATAATAGCTCCCTGGGAGATCTGGAAAATGCTCTTTCGAGGTTTTGTCCTATGGCATGTAAGTAGACCTGGGAGATCTGGATAGGATGAAAAAGGCCTCATATGCTCTTTTGAGGCATTTCCATGGTCACATGTAATAAGTCATGGAGATCTGGATAGGAAGAAAAAGGCCTCAGATGCTCTTTAGGGTTCTTGCTAGTCAAGAGACTCTTTTAAGGTTTTGTGATAGTCACATGTAATAGCTCCCTGGGAGATCTAATAGGTTGGGCTGTGTGCCCGTAATCAGTCTTGGGATGCTCTTGCGAGGTTTTGTGACACATGTAATAAGTACTGAGGATTCCACAGTATGGCCAGTGATGATGAATATCTGCAGATGGTGGGCCTACATCCAGTATGAAAAAGGACTGGCTCTGTAGAACTTCCTATGACGAGTACATACAGAGATTTATTGAGATAGCAGCAGCAGTGACGATGAAGATGACTCGATGGTGATTATCCAGTGACGATGATCCAGAGAAGAAGACTTGTGCTAGAAGACCTGTGTCGAGAAATACCTTCGTAGTTAAGAGGGAGTGTTGATGTATATGTAACTTCGGAATGTATTTCATATATGTATATTGTACTCCTATAGAGATGGAATTATTCCTCTATACATATGTGTTTGTATTCCTATAGAGATGTTATTATTCCTCTATATGGAAGTGTCGTCATTTATATTGTAATTGTCGTAACTTATACTTGATGGGTTATTAGACCACCTTGTTTGGGTCAACCCTCTATAAGTAATGTGGGTTGAAGGGTTATTAGACCACCCTATTGGGGGTCGGCCATGTGGTTCAAAGGGTTATTAGACCACCCTATTGGGTGGGTGTCTGCCCAGTCAACATTGTGTTATGTGGTTAAGTTGAGGCCGACCTAGTAAAGGTTATTAGGCAAGTCAAGTCAAGTATAAATAGAGTGCGGGAGGCACTCTATTTGATAATTCTATTTCTCACACATACTTTGGAGAGTGGTGCACTTGTGGAGGAGGAGAAGCTGCTGCTAGGAGATGTCTATCTCTTATGCTTGGGTTGTATCATTGCTCTATCTATCTCTGAGGAAGTTATTGGGGTTTTTCACCTTTATGGTTTTCCCCAAGTAAACTCTATGTCTCTTGTGTGCATGCATTATTGTGTCTATGATTGATATACTGTAGATATGCTGTACATGTTTTTTTCTCAGTTAATATCCTAGATCAGATTGAAGTAAATTCTCAAAAATTAACAAGTTGCAAAATAAAATCCTGCAACCCTCAACTGTCGGGTTGCAGGTTTCAGGTTTCTTAAATCTAGCAAACAAAAAAATCCCGCAACCCATGGGTGTCGGGTTGCGGGTCTCGGGTTCCCCAAATGTCAGATTTCGGGATGCTAGAAGTAGATGATAAAGTGCTCAAAAATTGAAGCTTCCTGAAACCCAAAACACTTAGAAATTTTTTGATAAAAAAGAAAACACACAAAACAAAAGTATGGGTAAGGGATCTTAGGGATAAAAACCAAAATCTCATATTTATAAGAAAACTCACCCAATTACCTTTTTGTTTATTAGGAATGGGGCTCTCATGCTTCAGCTAAGCATGGGATCTATTGTGGCCACAACAAATGGTGATTCGCTGGGACGAACCAGTTATCGCTGCAACGAATTCAACTAAAGAGAATATGTCAGCCAACCAATATTTTCAACTTGAATTTTAGAAAATGATCAACAGAAGGACAGCTAACGAGCAAGAAACATAGGATTAATATATCCCCAGACATGACCATTTTAAGGATAATGCCAATCTGATAAGGGGGTACAGGAAACAACCAGGGTTCTTTACCTTAATGTAGTCATGGAAACCAGCTTGTGTTGAACCTTGAAATAGACTTAGAACCGCACATGGATATCCCAATTACACATCACCTTGGTTTGTTAAAATTTTATTAATGTACAACCATTTATTCAGCTATATACAACAATCCTTGTTTTTTTTTTTGAAAGAAAAGATCTTGCATATATAAGACCACTACCCTGACTTGGTGATCATATATTAGTAGCGCCATTCACAGACCTAATCTAGAACCTGATCAAGCCAGCTTGCTAAGGAGACTCCTTGTCTTCCAATTGAAATACTAAATGCAATTATCGTGGCTTGGTGACCACACTGTGGTAGTTTCAATCCAAATCAAGCCCATGATCATGGCAGGGATGGCTTGTGATAAGACCCCCCTGTTCTTATATACAACATGGATCTTACTAAAAATATTTTATTGAATAGTAAATTACAAAGGCACTACCATGGCTTGGTAACCATATATTAGTAGTGTTATTCACCAGTGCTTTGCAGATCGTGAATGGTCTGACCTGTGATGGGATCTTCCAACTCCCAGTAAAAATGAAAGTCATCTTCCAAGTGTGTTGGCTTGGTGTGAAGATTTCATTCCACTAAGAACCTATGAACCTAATGGGCTGGCTTGATAGAAAGACCCCCCACCTTGCAATTTACACTTATTAAGGGATTTATTACCAAGGTGATTGTAAAAGGATCGAAAGTAGAACAAGCTATGCAGGCTATTATAATATGCTGTTTGAACAATGAAACATGAGATCAGAAAACTTGGTTATCACCTAGACCTCAATTAAAAAAATGAGACATGTATAATATAATGATCATCATAGAGAGGACCTATCAATCGAGGTCCTGTAATCATTAACTGCATACCCTTTATTGAAGAAATTCTGACACAGGTTGAGGAAACTGTGGTTGGCAGAAACTTGTAAAACCTCAGCTAAAATCATCTGTGAGAAAAACTGATTATTAATCATCACTAAATGTGCAGAATTTTAACAACAGAATGAACAAAAGAAAACAATCTAAATCATGAAAACTAAGAAAAACATAAATAAAGAAACCAAAACTATATACAAGTGCATCAGCCTAATCAGACGAAATACTTTTTGAGTGAAAAATTCTCTAGATAAGTGTCTACAACTCCTTCCAGTGTCTGTAATCGAACAGTACTAAGACCCATCTTTTCTGTAATAATGAAAGCTCCCAGCCAGAGGTGCTAAAACTTGGTATACTAGTTCTTATCTTTGTGTTGCTTGTCCCATCTTAAAACCAAGTCTCCAATAGAAAATTCCCTGTCAGATGAATATTTTTCAGTAAACCACCTTTTCACCATCTACTGATGATGATATAACTTGTTTCTAGTTGTTTCCCTATCTTCCTCTAGTTTATGTAGAGTGTCAATTCTCTGTTGGAGGGGAGACGAATCATCTTCTTGGACAGACTGGGCTAATCGTAGTGAAGGGATGGTAAGATTAGAAGGAAGAATGGCTTCTTTGCCATACACTAGACAGTAGGGAGAATTTCCAATTGTTTCCTTTGGAGTAATTCGATCTGCCCAAAGATCATTATTGAGTTGTGTATACCAATCTCTATGCCGAGAGGCTATAGTCTTCTTTAGAATGTTGATTAAATTTTTGTTTGAAGACTCAGCCAACCCATTACCCTATGGGTAATAATTGGCATAAAATTTGAGTTTCATCCCCTTTTCAAAAGCATACTTAGTTATGTCAATCGAGGGAAAATAAGATGCATTATCAAAGACTAGGTACTCTAGAGTGCCAAACCGTGAGAGTATCTGATTGTCTAAGAAATAAATCACTTGGCTGGCATTACATTGCTTAAGTGGGACTACCTCCACCCATATGGTGAAATAATCAGTCGTTGTGAGAATGTACTTGTGTTGGAGGGATGAGGTAGGATTTATTGGTCCAACAAAATCCAACCCCCATTGCTGAAATGGAAATTGAACGGTGATTGGTTGCAATGGGAAAGTAGGTTTCTTAAACTTCCCTGTGCATTTCTGGCATGGTTCACACCTCCTTACATAGGCATAAGCATATTTAAACAACATAGGCCAGTAATACCTAGCTCTGAGAATCTTATGAGTTGTTGTCTCGCCTGAAAAATGACCTCCAGCTGGTCCTGCATGAAATTGAAAAAGGATGTCATCAGTTTGGTCCTTTTCAAGACATCTAAGGAAAACACCATCATATTTGTTTCTAAAAATAACTTCATTTATAAACTGGTAAGGAGCAGCCATTAATCTTAAATCCCCATGTGTTTCTTAAAGTCCAAGGTTTCAGGGGCAAACCCATGGCTCAGAAAAAATTTGAAGTGGTCATACCATTCCGATGTTGGGGTATCAATAGCATGGACAAAACCTATTGGAGGATCTTCCTCTTGGTCCCATTCAGCTTGCTACTGTACAGGGTCATTGGATTGGGCAGTAAGAAGACAAAGGCCTTGTCCTTTGACAATTTTAGCTGGTCTTATTTCCAAATCATACTCCTACAGTGTAGTCATCTAATGGGCCCTTTTTTCACCCAAATCCTTCTAGATAAACACATTTCTAATAGCAGAATATGGGACAATGACCTTTGTTCGAGATTTTAACAAATAAGGCCTGTAATGTTTGATAGACTTGTAAACTGCATAGGCTTGTTTGTCAATTTGCGAATAATTGAGCTTTGTGCCCTTGAAGGTTGAGCTCATAAAAGTGATTGGAATCTCTATATCACTGTCCTGTTTCTGTGTCAAAACAACTGCATAGGAAAAATCAGTGGTGAAAGTGTAGAGAATAAAATATTTATCAAAATATGAGACACAAGAGCGGGAGCTTCAGCAATCGCCTTACGAATTTCAACAAATGCATCCTTTTGTTCTTGTGACCAAGTGAAATGTACATCTTTCTTAACTAAATGTTGTAAAGGCTTAACTATCTGAGCAAAGTTAGGTACAAACCTGCGTACAAAGTTCATCTTACCCAAGAAGGACTGCATTGCTTTACGCGAACCCAGTAAGCCAATTTTTGAAATAGCGTCTATGCGTTTGGTGTCGATGATCATACCTTCTTTCGAAACAATGAAGCCCAGAAGCTTCCCTTCTATAACTGCAAAAATGGATTTCTTGGGGTTCAGGGAGATGCCAAATTTCCTGCAACATTCGAAAGCCGGTTTTAGAGAAAATGGATGTCCATGTCGTCTCTTTGATAATATTTTAATATCATCTAAATAGACCACGACAGAATTATGCATCAGACCTCGAAAATCTATGTCCATAGCTCTCTGAAAAGTGGCCCCTACATTGATCAAAACAAAAGGCATTTGCCTATAGGCGAATGTGCACCACGGGTTCTGAATGTTGTTTTTAATTGGTCATCCGAGGTGACCATAACCTGGTTGTACCCCGAAAAACCATCCAAGAGAGAGAACATTTCTAACCCTACTACTCTTTGGAGAATCTGTTCCATGGGTGGAACAAGGTACTTATATTTTTCGGAAGCCCAATTCAAATTGCTGAAATCGACAAACAATCGGATTTCACCACTTTTCTTGCATACAGGCACCAAATTGGCTATCCATTGTGTATGCCTCACCGGAAAAATAATTCGGGTTGTGAGTAGCTTTTCCAGTTCTTTTTTCACAGAACATTCTAAACTGGGATGCATTTTCTGCATTTTCTGTTGAAAAGGTTTCACTTCCGGCTTCATAGGTATGTTATGGTAGATGAAGCTCATGTCAAACGTTTTCAATTCGTCATAGGTTTAGGCAAAGACATCTTTATATTATTTACATAGTTTAATGATAGCTCACCTTTCTTTTGGAGTACAATCAATTCCTAAATTGATAAAATAGGGTTCTTGCTCAGTCCCTAAATTGACTTGCTCGTAGTTCAGTGAAGATCTCTATGTTTTACAATTCCTTTTGTGTCTGAATTTGTCTTGCAAATCGTAGAACTTTTCCAAATTGATCACAAACTTTGGAATGACATTCGAGGAATCAGAGAGAGACTTTTCATGTTCATCCTTGTCTATAGCCATATTCTGGAATGTATCCTGGGCTGTCAAAAAATCAAGTATCTATTGATCATCATCGAACACTTTCCAGTTTGTCACATTATCTGGTATGGAAGGCCTATACATCAGTTCCATTGAGAATGTTTGAGGGGACAGGCTCTCTGGAGGAATCAACCTGGAAGCTGTATTTGCTAACAAGTCAGCATTGAAATTCTGAGACCTAGGGACTGAATTAATACTAAATGCAGTAAAGGAGTTGGTAAGATCTCTCACCAATTTTTGATAATTCAACAGGTGGGCGGACAAGCAATGTATTTTATTCCTCACCTGTTTCACAATAATTTTTGAATCTCCAAAGCAATGGATAATATGTACTTTCAACTCAATAGCTTTCTTAATTCCCTATATCAGGGCCTCATACTCAGCCACATTGTTAGTACAATCAAACTCTAATATGCATGCAATCATAGTTTTTGTCTCGTTTGGATCTATGAGAACACATCCTGCATCGGCTCCATCCTTAGATTTAGAGTCATAGGGTCTAATCTAAAATTTGTATTTACTTTAAAAACATTATGTACAATGTCCCCTAAGAATGACATAGAAGTAAGATGAGTTACCTGAGATTCATTCTGTGCATTCTCTTGTGGTGAAATGTCAGCTGGTAGATCCCCGAAGAAGGTGTCAAAGGTAAAATGCTCAATATGTGTGTTGAAATAACCCGCAGGCTCACTTGAGCCATTTAATTCTGTGACTATCCGTTACATTTAAGGCTCCCTACTGATCTTGATCTTGTTTGGCTATCCATTGTAGGGTAACCACAAATGGGACCAATCTGTAGCAAAATAACCTTTTAGATTTTCTGACCAGTCTCTACTAAGCCACATACCATACACTTCTAGGATGTCAACAATGACTATATCAATTGTTTGATGGATCCGAGGATCAGTTGATAATATAATTAAAACATTTATGAGTCTCCCTACTACTCTGACGTTTGATTTGTCAAGTTGTACTATCTGAGTAGGGAAAGGTTCCTATGTGGAATTCAACTTTCTACAAACAGACAAAGGCATCACATTTGATGAGGCACCAGAGTCTACCATGTAGTTATGTACATTTCGGTTGAAAATCTCAAAAGTAAGCAGAAAAGGAGGTATCCTCCTACTACCAGACTTTTGATCATCTGGTTTAGTGAAAGAGTCAATGTTATTATTCTGCAATTCTCTTGGTTGTTTGACCACCATACTTTTGGTTAAAGTATCCCTCATGGAAGGCATTTTCAACAATTCAAGCAAAGAGATGTTTCCCTTAACTCTTTTAAAATCTTCAACTAAATTGCACTCCATTTCAAGGATGACTATATCCTTGTGGGGAACAGTCCTGCCTTTATTAGGAACTCGTGTGGAGGATGAAGGTTCCTGAGGAGGTTGAGGTTTAGACCTTATGTTATAAGGATGTTGAACATTAAACACAGTCTCAGGTTCTTCCTCTTCTTCTTCACACATAGGAAGCTCTGAAAAGTAACGTACAATGTTGATTTCTGGATCCTCATGTTCATCTTCTTCTTCTTCAGGTAATTGTGGGTCTGGATCAGTTTGATCATTGGGAACTTCAGGGGTGTTTTGAGATTCTGATGTTAAGGCTCTAAAAATTGAACAAATTTCTTCATTCATGATGCCTTCTGTTGGATTAGGAGGCAGTCGATTCGGTGGAGGTTGATTATTATAGGTCAAACTTGCACCTCTCCATCCGTGATCACCTTGAGCTGTTGATCACACAAAAGGACAACTGGGATGGAGGAGCATGTTGACCTTAGATGATACTTTGACTTACTCCATTTGCTAACTTTACTGGAAAAAACCCTAAACATATCATTCTGAGATATGAGCGCTACTCTACTCAAAGAGACTAGCGCCCATATGCTACTCCAGTGTATAAAAGTAGCGCTCAAAGCCTTATGAGCGCTACTACTTCTCAGCATAGTAGCGCTCAACATTTAAAATTCGATGAGCGCTAGTTGGTAAGCTCTAAAATAGAGCCCTATACGCTACTTCACTGAACAATAGTCGCGTACATATCAAAAGATGATTAAAAAATAATTAATTTTCTCGAGGAGGTAGTTGCTGGTAGTTTTCCAACTTCCCCAACTTCCTCCATAACCATACATCGACCTGAACTACTTCTCTAATCCTATAAATACAAGGAATACTAAAGAGAAAGGTTAGATGGATTAATGCAGAAACTTTGAGACATAGAGATCTAAAGAAGAAGCTTGCATTGGAGGAGTTGATGCTGAAGATATCCAAGCCAGAGAAGAGCAAGAGCCCAGAATCAAGTTGCAGGAGCCTGTCATCGAGTCAGGTATACTTGTACATCAATTTAATTTTGACAATGAAGGTTGAAGTGTCTTTCTTGTTCCAATTTGAATGTTTTCTGAAATGACATATTAATTTGGATCTGTTTTGGTCAATATCAAATGCTTAACATTGTTTTTGTTTCTTTTAAACATTATTTATTGTCCAAGATGCTTTCAGAAAGGTATTGTTATTGCAGGTTTACTGAAAGGAAGGTGGATTTGAAGGTTGAGCACAAGATCAAGTAAAGGCTAGGATCAAACTTCGATTGAAAGGTGTGTTCTCAAGATCCATAACTTATTTCTTTTCATAAATATCTTTGTAATATCATCAATACACTTACCTGTCACCCCACTCCAGTTGATAGCATTAGTTTCCTTGCTATAGGGTAGATTTGCCTGCCAACAGACTGGCGACTCCACTGGGGATAGTTGAGTTTTTGCTCTAGGAAACCTTGTTCTTGTTTGTCTTCCCATAATTGGTTTGACTCCTTTGGTGTGTTGAGAAACCCTATAGGTATCCCCTGCTTGTTTCTTTCTGCTTCCATCAGTCTTTTGGTATCTTTCAAAGTCAGTTTTTTAAACTTTAAGATATGAGCGCTACTTTGTTGTGCATACAGTAGAGCCCATACGCTACTGTGTTATACATACAGTAGCGCCCATCTCGGCAGGGGTGCGAGTTTCCCTACTGCACAGTAGGGTACATTTCCTAAAGTTGTTTGTTAGTGGTCTGCTTGAGTTTTTAGCCTTTTGGTGGTTTGCTGACTTTGCTTTTAGGTCTCCTTGACTGGTGTATGAGGTTTTTAACTTTTTTTTAAGTCATAGAACCTTTTCTTTGAGTCTTTTTCCATCTTTTGAATCACTTGTTTACCTTTGGAACGTTTGGACTGTTTATGACTTTTTTTGAAGACTAGGTTGTGTTTTGTGGGGAGCACTTCCACTTTTTTTTTAGGCCCTAACTGCATGTTGCTAGTTTACAAACCTGCATACTCTTGTATCCACTGTTTGTGGCAATGTTTGTCTGCTCTTTACCTATCCTATCCTTTGATTTAGGGTTTGGTCCATTTTAGAGCCTCTAGGGCGTCTTCCGATTTGGTTGATTTTCAATCTTCTTGGACTTATTGTCTTTTTCTGGTTGCAAGTGCATTTAAACTGTTGTAGGCTGATTCATTTCTCAGTTCTTTGTGTTAGTAGGGTAATTGGAAGCTTGCTTGTCTACTTTTTGCTTGGCATAGTGATCTTACTAGGGTTAGATGCTTTAGGTCAGTCCTCTTGTATCTATCTCCTTTGTTTTCTCCCACTTTGTTTCCGAGTTTAGAGGCTTTTTCTTTGCAAAAAACCTGTAGATCAAGTCTTTTTTGAGCTAGTGTCTTGACAGCTATAAGCTTAAGAAATTTTTTAGCCATACTTACACACATTGCACATAAGTTTTATTTTGCTTTCCATCTTTATAGTTCTTTTTCGTTTATAGAAAAAGAAAAAAAAATTGGTAGTTTAAGTTTAATAAGACTTATTTTTTTTGTTACAAGATAGCATAGGATATTTTGTACAATCCCAAAAAGAAAGCAAAAAAATTTTAGTAGATTTACTCAGATTTTCAGTTTTGAAAAGAAGTAAATGGAAAAATGAAAAGAGCTTTGTTGTAGAAAGTTTTGATTTTATGCACTTTTGTTTTCTTGTTGCAACCACGCCACACAAAAGCACTACCTTTTGAGTAATAACATCCCTAAGAAATATTTTAATAAAATGAACTAGAAACAATTTTTCTTTTTTAGGGATACACTACACCAACTAGTCTTGGTTAGGATCTTGAGTTTAAATCACCTTAAACCACTCAAGATCACACATTAAGCAAAAATCGTACTGAGACTATCACAGGTAAATCCATTTCACTCAAAACTTTCCTAGGATCTATGCAGTAGGCCATTGCGAGATCAGATTGTTGGGAATACTCCTCTTACTTTCTGTTCGAGCATACGATAGGATCGGATTGCGTTTGGAAACTCTTTCGAGTTTCGGGCTTAGTTACCCTGCCCACGCTTTCTGATTCGACCGGTGACTGTTCCCCCAGGATTTTTCGGTGTTGTGGTATCCTTAGTATCTAACTTTAGGTTCATACATAGGTGACAGCAGAGGGTATATCTATTGTACCTAAGACAGACATGGGAGGAAACCCCTTGCAGGTCTTTGGGAGGGTGGTTGGGTGATTCCAGCGCTTGCACCCTTAGTCATTGTATTGTGGACCCTGGGTAACTGTCCTTCTTCCTTCGTTGATCTGTTCTGGGCCCTCATCATCCCAAACTCTTCTCCAGAAGGAACCTTGTTTGCCTGGTTTGCATACTTAGGACTTTTTTAGTTGGCGTGTTGTTTGCCCCCTAGTTGTAGTGGCCACTAGGTTCTAGTCTGTTATTTTATATATATAATCATGGAGAATCAAGAGCTTCGTAGATCGAGAAGGTTTCAAAACCTTCCACCACTTAGAACATAACCTTTATAGCCAGCTATACGATAGCGGGTAAACCCCGGTAATTCTTTGAAAATTACTCCTGAAACAGAATTTCCTGAGGAAATTTTTACAATAGAAAATGTTGAAATAGGAATTCCTGAGGAAATACCACCTAAAGTTTAGTTTCCTGAAGAACAACAAACAACAACATAAAACTTTGAAATAGAGGTTCCTGAAGAACCACTACTAGGTATCCCAGATCAGCGACACTTTAGTTCAGTTGAGGTTGAAGATCTTACTTCCGCGGAGTATAGCACTCCTTTCAATCCACCTTTGACCAATACTAGAATTCCGCTTCTGTCACCTGTTGGTTTTCAGCAGCCCCATTTTAGTGCAGATACTTCCTTGCCCGGACATCTGATGTCTACTTTAGGAGGTGAACAGGGAGTTCCCCAAACTCCCACTATAGGAATGAGCACTAACATGGTAAATCCTTCTTTTACTGTTACGCCGAGTCAGGCACAGATAACCTCTGTGTCTACTCCGTCCTTCAGTTTCAATACTGGTACATTAGGTATGCCAAGTTCAACAACGATGGCATCTATCCCTACACCTACTGTTGGACCTAGCAGTACAGCCAACTTTGCACCACCTCCTTCTTTTCAACCGTTATATCAGATACCTAGTACTTGGATTTCCACACCTGTTGTAGGACCAAGTGCTTCTGCAACCGTGCCAGTCATGAGTACCATGACTGCACCGTCTACATCAGCTTCCACTGCTTTCAATACCTTTGTAGGCCCTAACATGAATCAATGTAATATGCCTGTAGGTAATGTCCCTTTTTCCTTATTCTTAGGGGGAGGGGGTAATATTTTTAACCAGCAATATGGCGGGGCTAATACCCAGCCACAGTGGACGAACCCATATAGCACTAATCCACTTTCATATGGGTGGGGAAATTTTAATAACTCTTTCGTGCAACAACAGTTGGCAGGAGGCAACCCCTACCAACATGTAGCTGGGGGCAACCCCTATCAACAGATGGTAGGTGGAAACCCCTATCAGCATATGGCCAGGGGAAACCCTTATCAACAGATGGTTGGGGGCAACACCTACCAGGAGACGGTTGGGGGCAACCCCTACCAGCAGTTCATAGGTCAAACTATGTGTAGTTCCCCTTTTGCGACCCCAACTTATCAAGTACTGTCTTACCGGCCTCGTTTACCATTTTTGGAAACTTTAAATTTGCCAGATCTTTCCAAACTGTCCAACGATCCAGTGTGTCATAATGCTACATGGCCATCAGTTCCCACCAAGTTACCTTCGGACATTCCAAAGTTCGAAGGCAAAGCAGGGGAAGACCCTCGTGACCATGTCACTACTTTCCACTTATGGTGTTCCTCGAATTCATTAAATGAAGACTCCATTAGATTGAGACTGTTCCAAAGGACCTTAAATGGTGCTGCAGCCAAATGGTACATTGAGTTACCTGCATCCACATTCTCTAATTTTGGGGATCTCGCAACTGTCTTTTTGAATCACTTCCAGCTTCCTATTCGGTATGATGCCAGAACAGACCTTTTGTCTACATTTAGTCAAAATAAAGCCACTCATTTATCTGACCACATTCAAGAGTAGCAAAGACGGAAGAGGCTCATTAAGGCCAACATACCTCCAGAATTCCTTCTTGAGTGGTATTTGAAATCACTCCTTCCTTATATTTCTAAGGAAGTAGCTACATCTGGAGTATCCAACGAGGAAGAATCCATCCTATGGACCAAGCAGTTAGATCTCATTTATGCACAATCCAGGTTATTGTATGAGATTATACCTGATGCACCATGATCGAATATCGATCTAAGTAGACCTAAACCTGGACCACATGCTGACGGCATAGTGGGTTCAGTTGACTCCGCAGCTTTCAAAGCATTGACCAAACAGGTTCATGCCTTATCTGTCAAACAATCGACTACAGATGTTTCTTCCATCACATCCTCTCCTTCTACTTCTGAGCCTGTCAACCAGGTTCAGAACAATCAAAAGGGCCCTCGGTAGCCCAATAACAAAAAGAAGGGCAAGAAAGGAGAGGGGAACCAACAAAAGCCCAAAAAAGAGAATGTCGAAGAGGGTAACAAAGAGGAAAAGAAGGTTAAGTTCCCTTGTAAACTTTGCAAGCAGAACCACCTTACTCACCAATTCCCTCTACTTGAAGAAGCCCAGAAGCTCTTAAGAGAAAAGAAGCCTACCGTCCTAAAAGATCCATTTCCTAAAGGGCAGAGCTCAACTTCCGGCACCTCCAACACTGGGGGCACTACACATGCTACGGTTGATCAAACATTTATCAACATGGTTAATTCGGATGCACTCTTACAAACGAGAGCCGGGAACTATACCCCGGACGCATAGAAAAAGGATAAAGAGATTCCAGAATCCTCCACTCCACTCCACATACCTGTGGACTCAATGCCCAAGATTCCGAAAGGTGTCTTGAAATGGGCATCACACAATCCTAACACTTGGTCTGCTTCCAACTACAATGTGGTTGAAGATTTATCCTAGACCCCTTGTGTCATGTATACTTTAGAAGTCTTGCAGAGTTGTCCTTTACAACGGAATGCACTTCTAGCAACTATTGGAAGTATGGAATCCTCTAACATGTCTGCGCAATTTGATATGACTAATGTCAAATACTGGTTTCCTTACCACATTGCTCTTCAGATTGAAGTTCTCCATGGTCCAATGACGATCAGACGAGCTGTCGTAGATGAAGGCGCGTCGACTTGCGTAATGTCAATTTCCTGTTGGAAAGCTTTAGGCTCCCCCGAGTTAGCCCCTTCTAACACACTGCTTACTGCATTTGATGGTAGAACTTTCCATCCACATGGAGTTTTGCCATCATTTGATGTCACTTTGGTCGGTAAGACAGTTGCTGTTGAAGTAGAAGTTCTGGACGCTCCGCTTGATTACAATATGTTCTTGCGCAGGAGTTGGACATATGCCATGCAATCCATTGCATCGGTAGTTTTTTGAGTTATTATGTTCCCATTTGAAGGTAAGATCGTTACAGTCGATCAACTTTCTTTCACTCAGAGAAACAACCAGACTTCTTCAGAAACCACGGTTCCATTAGTTGATCAAACCACCCCGATTAATGAGAGTTTAGGAGCAGGGCTGTATGGGTCATTAATAGGCACTTTCGACCGCCCCTCCCCTGTTCTTTTTATGCATTCTAATGTGGGTACTGCTACTGAAACATTCACGGTTGGTTTAAGAACTGATCCTTGGATCCTTCCGACTACGTCAGAACCTTTTGTGCCTCCATCCATTGCAGAAGTGGCCTATATGGAAACACAACACACTACAATGGAATATATCATGACTCCACCAGTCTCTGTTGAGTTAGATATGGACTCTGCTCCGGCATGGACACTGAATTCCACTCGCTCGTTTGATTGTTTAGATACAGTTTTGCCATCTGATGAAGCCATCTTAGAAGTCATGATGGGCCTGGACCAACCTTGGGAACATATGCATCATAGGTCCTACATGCTTCCAGATCTAGACAGGATTGAGAGAGGTGAATTACCTGTGAGACCCGGTGGATTAGTTGATTTGTCATCTTCTCCTTCTACTTTGAGAGTTGTTTATGCTGAAGGAAATATGGCTAACATATAAAGAACAATTCCAATCAACATTTCCACCAAACCCGGGGTCGTGGAAAACATTTTTATTGGTGCAGACTGTTCTCCAGAAGAGATCACTCTGTATACAAAACTTTTTAAAGAATTCCGCGATGTTTTTTCCTGGTCATATGAGGAGATGCCAGGTATAGACCCAGCCATCGTAGAGCATGTCATCACAACATACCCTAACGCAAAACCTGTAAGACAAAAGCTTTGTCCCGTGAATCCTAGAAAAGCGGCCGCCATCAAGGCAGAGGTTGAAAAATTGCTTAAAGCCGGTTTCATTTATCCGATTGACATGACGGAATGGGTTTCAAATCCCATCCCGGTTGATAAGAAGCAAGGTACTATAAGAGTCTGTACTGAATTCTGGGATTTGAACAAAGCTTGTCCGAAAGACAAATATCCCACACCATTTATCGATCAAATTATAGATGCTTGTGCGAGACATGAGATGTTCTCTTTCATGGATGGTTTTTCAGGATACAATCAAATAGAAATCAAACCCGAAGACCAGCATAAAACAGCTTTCATTTTCCCGTGGGGCACCTTCGCTTATCGAAAAATGCCATTTGGCTTAAAGAATGTTGGAGCTACCTTCCAGTGTGCGATGAATTTCGCTTTTCATGATATCAAACACATTGTAGAACCTTACTTGGATGACCTTCCGGCACGATCTCGAAAGAGACGGGATCATCCAACCCATCTTAGACAAGTGTTTGAAAGATGCAGAAAATATAAGATTCGTTTGACTCCGAATAAGTGTGTGTTCTGTGTCGAATCGGGATGTTTACTGGGCTTCATTGTCTCCAATTGTGGCATAATGGTCGACCCACTTAAAGTAGAGGCGATTGTAAATCTGCCTCCTCCTCACACCTTGCGACAACTTCAAATTCTGCAAGGCATGTCTAATTTCTTACGGCGATTCATTATAAACTACGCTAAAATTACCAAAGGTTTTATGAGGCTACTCAAACAAGACTCCTACTTTGTGTGGGACGAAGCTGCTCAAGCATCCTTTGAAGCTTTAAAAAAGGCACTCCTTTCAGCACCCTTGTTGAGTCCGCCAGATTACTCAAAAGATTTTCTTTTATACCTGGCAGTGTCTCTTAATACAATTGGTATAGTTTTGGTTCAGGAAGACAATATGCTCGAAGAGCATGTTGTCTACTATCTTTCTCGTGCATTAATAGCCCCTGAGGTTAAATATTTGCACGTTGAGAAGTTAGCACTTGCCACGGTCTATGCGGTATAGAGGCTTCGTCACTATATACTTTTACGAACTACTACTGTGATAGCAGAAATCAATCCTTTCCAATATGTTCTCACCCGACGAATCATCGGTGGGAAATATAATAAATGGATTGTAATCCTACAGGAATTCGATTTGGTCTTCCAATCAGCCAAGTCGAAGAAATCACTAGTGTTTGCTGAGTTAATCTCATAATTTCCATGTGACCTAGAACATGTTGAGGAAGAAACATCATTCCCTGACGAACATATCTTCTTCATTGCCTCCTCTGACCCATGGTATGGAGATATCTTAGTATATCTCCAAAATTTGAGGTGTCCTACCACTTTTTCTCGTGACGAGCGACGCAAGCTCAAAAGCCATGCGAAGAACTACCTTATCATCTCAGATACTTTCTATCGACGTGGGGTAGATTCCATTTTACGATGCTGCTTAACTCTGGAAGAAGCCGATGCAGTATTAAATGATACCCACGGTGGAGCTTGTGGGGGACATCTTCCCGGGTTGGCAACAACTCAGAAGATACTACGTGCTGGATATTTTTGGCCCATGATCTTTAAAGATTGTGTGGAAGCGGTGAAACGCTGTCGACCGTGTCAGTTTTTCACTAAGAAAATGAGAGCACACCCATCTCCTCTTCATCCTGTAATTACAGCAGGTCCCTTCACAAAATGGGGGGTTGATTACATGGCATGCAATCCAACTTCGGTTGGAGGACACCATTACATCATTGTTGTCATTTACTACTTTACTAAGTGGGCAGAGGCAATGCCTACTGTTAAGGAAGATGGAGAAACTGCCACTTATTTCGTGTTTAATCAGATTATTGCATGGTTTGGAATACCTAACGAGATAGTGACTGATCATGGCAGTCATTTCCAAAATAGCATGATGATTGAGTTGTATACAATTCTTGGTTTTTGACAAGAACATTCGTCTTCATACCAGTCGAAATAACTGGCACATCATGCTATACCCAGCTCTTTGGGCTTACCGAGCCAATGTTAAGATTGCTACCGATTTCTCTCCCTTCCAACTTGTGCATGGGATAGAAGCAGTCGTACCGATTGAATGCGAGATTCCTTCGCTAAAACTAGTAGTTCAGTTACTACCAGATACTTCAACACTAGAAGAGCATTTGTTACACTTAGAACATCTGGATGAACAGCGCCGCGACGCGCTCACAACAAACGAGGTCCACAAAAAATGAGTTAAAGGAGAATACGACAAATCCATCAAACCTAGGGTTTTCATTGAAGGAGACTTGGTCCTACTTTGGGATCAAGACAAAGAACCTTTAGGACCTGGAAAATTCAAATCCAGGTGGCTCGGACCTTTTATAATTTCCAAAGTATTGAAGAAAGGTGGCTATGAACTGATAGATTACGAAGGTAATAAGTTGGTCGAGCCTAGAAATGGGTTCTACCTGAAGAAGTACTACGCTTAGGCTGAAGTACTTTTTCTTGTAACATAGCTATATATTTTTGTAAGGCTAGTTTTTATTATGCTCGTTAGTTAATCTTATGTGTGTTTCGTTTCGTGTACCAGATGTCAACCGAACATTTCTTAGGATTTGTTGATGGCGCCAGTTGCCACACCTGTCAGTTGGCTGCAGCAGCTTGGGTCATTTATTCACCCGCTAGCCAACTTGTCTCTTCGGGGGGGGGGGGGGGGGGGTTTGTTTGTGTCTTGCCACGAATAATGTGGCTGAATACAATGCAGTTATAGAACTTCTCTGAGATGCTCTCAGTCATGGAATTTCACATTTGGAGGTAAGGCTTGACTCACAATTAATTGTATTTCAGTATACAAGTGTCTATCAGATTAGAGATCCTGGATTTCTACGTCAATTTCTACGAGTTAGACTATTGGAAAGACAATTTCATTCTATTATATATGAACACATTCCAAGAAGTTTAAACACATTAGCTGACTCATTAGCAAACTATGTGTTAGACTGGCATTTTCATCATACATTTTCATAAACAACATTGCACACATAAAACACATACACATGTAAATAACCGATACTGTATATAGCCGATACGGTATCAAAAAAATATGAGTTTTGGGTCACAAGTCTATCAAGTTAAGTCATAAAAGTACAAAAAACTGGGCATAGTAGCCTCAAAAATATATACATAGAATGTATCCTTCTCCTATGGAGAAGGAGAGACCTCATCATCATCTACTACATTGCGATAGCATATGACTAGCCTAGCTATCTTCCGCAGCACCCTAAGCCATACCGAGGGCACCCCAACAACATCTTCCTGCATATCAATAGGTATCTGATCCATACGGCATGCAGGAATTTCATGAGTCAACCGACTCATTTTTCTCTCCAGGGTCCCCAACATAGCATCTGCTACAGCAATATCAGCTATCCTCACAAAGATGGTAGGATGTCCCTCAGGACGAATAGGTCCAACATCTGCATGTGACACTTGATTAGAACTTCAAAATTCATTCATAAAAATCAAATACTTGAAAAAATTTGAAAAAAATTAAATAATTCCCAAAATTTAAAACATACCAATATCTCCCCAAGCTCCACCTGGAGGAAGCACCAGTTCTGGATCATGACGGAAATCCAATCTAGCATATGGAAACTGCTCGAAAGCGGGCACTTGCCTCTCCCACCACCCCTAGAAATCATCAGTATGATAACAATAGTGACTTTCCCCACCACCCTGGCAGAGGAATATATCACCCCAATGGCCTAATCTGGGCTCACGGGGGTTAAACTGAGGTAGAGGCATCCCCAAACTGATAGCAGGCATCCTCTCAAAGAAGAAAGTACACAAAATGCTACCGTACCCAAAATTCTTCATTGTGCTGGATTTGCAACCTGTCAATTGAGATTTCATGCTCGCCAATAAACTAGTACACCAATCATAGACATGACCGTGTAAGCATTGTACACCAATATGCATAGAGTGCCTGGAGGCTAAGTGTTGTGAGGCACTACCTGCCACTCGGTTGATCATGCTCACTATCACTTTCAAAGGGAGACCGTCAATAGTTGAAATCAAGACTTGGATTCTCGATTTCTCAGCTCTGGCAACACAATATGTATTCGCGTACTCTTGCACAGATCTTACACCCACATGAGAAGACCCTTTCAGATTGATTACATCTCCTCTCCATGAGAGACCAATAATAAAATATATGTCATCAACTATAAGCTCCAAAGTTTTCCCACGGATGACAAAAGTATTGGTATCCACATCCCAGTACTGAATAAGTCTTTGAAATAGTTTGTTTAAGGCCCTCACGTTTAGGGTTCAGTAAAACATCAATAAACCGCATCTTTGGAGAGCATGGAGAGTGGATGAATCTTGCATGGCCAACCTATCCATGTCCTCATGCTCTCTCTCCCTCCATTGAAGAACCATCCTACACAAAAAATGAAAATTTTTTGAGTCTCGGCGCTTATATGTAGGTTTTCATGAGTGAGCACTACTGTGTATACTACACAGTCACGTATGGGCGCTACTCTGCTTGAGCACAGTAGCGCCCATCACGTTCACACGCTACTGTTATGGTTACACAATAGTGCCCGCGCAGCAAAGGATGTGAGCATCACGTTGCAAGCCATTTTTTGCTCAAAAAATGAAAACTAAACCATGAAAATGCAAGTAGGGTGAATTTTAACTTACTTGGTGGAGGAAAAACGACGTTTGGATGCTTGGTTTGATCGCCACGGAGATTTGAAATTTGCAAAAGGTTGCCCCAATATTTTCCCTACAAAACAATTTGGAAATTGATTTTTAAAATAAAATTATATATAAGAATTGGATTTTGATTTTTACCCACCATTGTTTAATTTTCTATAGTTTCAAAATTTTCAAAAAAATCCCTAATTAATCAATTGAAACACATATATGGTACAATACTAATCCAAGGTCAATTTTCATTTAATTTTTGTCGGATTCATCTCCTAAGTTTAAAAACTCTTGATGATAGACCTTGTCAACTAGTTAAATATTTCAAATTCATATATCATTCGAGATTTTTTGCCGCATCGACTAATATTTTGTTGAAGACCTAGTTTTGGCAGAGTATGAAGCTATGATCCTAGAAGCTGACCTTTAAGTCATTTTAAGCTCTTGTTTGGACTATTTAAACCTAAACAAGATTGCCGAGCAAGCTTGTCCTCTTCGAGCTCATTAAAGTAATTGAAGGCTCATCCACTTAGGTATAGAATTACCCATTTTCTGAGCTTAGGTGGATTAACTACGGAAAAGGTATACTTTAGGTATACTCCTGTATGCGCTAGAAGAGTTCTTCTTCCATTGTTTTATACTTTTTCGGGGGAGGAGACTAACTGCATGAAAAATGACCTTTTGGAGCCTTTCTTTAGGATTTTCAGGCTCTCTAAACATGAAAATACCAAGAGAGCATTCACCTACTCGGGCTCGATGTGAAATCCACGAGAGGGTAAGTAGAGGACTGTTTAAGTTTTTCAACTCTATAAACAAGAAAACACCGCCGAGCACAGACCAATCCGGGCTCGATATAAAATCCACAGATAGGTGAAAAGAGGATTGTTTAAGTTTTTCAGACTCTATAAACAAGAAAACACCGGTGAGCATTAATCGGCTTGGGCTCGATACTAAAATCCACGAGCAGATATATGGAGTTATTGTTTAAGTTTTTTAGACTCCTTAAAATTGAAAACACTGGCGAGCAAGAACAAATCTCGGCTCGATATTAAAATCCAGAGATCATTAAATATAGAGTAATCTTCTATCTCTTCTTCGAACTCTATAAACAATGAAGAAGGTTTTGAGTCTTCCTCCAATGGGCTCGTTAAATTTTTACATGGTTGGATCTATTGAGTTTTCATTCTTTCTTGGACTCATTAAAACAACAAGAAAGGTATTCTTTTATCTAAAAAGAATAAGGAATGGGAAAGACATATCATATCTTCATCGTCAAAGGCAGTTCAGTCAGTTCTATCCTTGAACACAACACCTACTTGAGTCTATCTTGTCGGTTGGGTTTAGTTTTTGACCTCAGGGTGAACCTTTCCTCCGAGTTGTTTACTCCCCCGATTGGTTATTCTTCCAACCATATGGAGGGTCTGATAATGTCTCTTACATTTCAGACTTATTATTTACCCCATTATGTCAGAAACTGCCTGAGTCACTTTGTGTTGTGCTCACTGTTCAAGGATATACCCTGTGTCGGCCATTCTGCAGTTTACCTTGACCTCATGTGTCGGCCTTCCTAGTGTCGGTCTTGTTACATATTATTCCATATCAGCTCTTACCAGTTGAGTCTTCCTTGAGTTGGATGATGGAGGATGCCTTAAGGCCTCCCTTCCAATAGACTTCTTCCCATCGACATCAACTCATTTTACTCTGGGAATGAAGTTTAGAGTTTCGGTTAGTACCTTGGAGATTGCAGTCACCAGTGGAAATTTTCCTCGCTGTTGAATGATGAGAATACATCAATGTCTCTTCTTCGACAGGTTCCCCAAGTGTTCGACTCTAAGTCCATCTATTCACACTTGGTGGATCGTACTTGGTACCTTGGACCCCATCATCATTATCGATGGAAGTCCTCGCGTTTGTTAACGGTATACATCAATGACCAGTAATCAAACGATACCCCCATGTTCGACTATCAACTCATCTATTCACATGGTTAGGGTTTGTACCTAGAGTTGTTTTAGATGAAGAACTTGGGATTTTGGATGACAGTACCTCATTTTGTTATCACCCAAGTTGCGCAAGACTGAGCCTCACTTATATTCGACTCTCCATGAAACATAGATTCAGTTTGTTGTTATGGCTATGATCTCTCAGTTTGACATGGATCCACGCTTGTATTCCAAGTGGCCATGCTTTATCTACATCTCCTTGTTATGTATCGGAGATCATGTTGTATCACACTGCACATCTATATGATGTCAAAGCTGTAATTGCTCAATGACCTTGATCTTTATTGCAAATGTTCTTGCAACTTGTCTTCTGCGGTTCTTTGCTCCTCCTCTGGCTTTGGATTATAATGTATTTCGGCCATCGTTTCCCTCTGACCTCACACATTAGGGGGCATCTGTTATAGGTCAAACTTGCACCTCTCCGTCTGTGATCACCTTGAGTTGTTGATCACACAAAAGGACAACTGGGATGGAGGAGCATGTTGACCTTAGATGATACTTTGACTTACTCCATTTCCTAACTTTACTGGAAAAAACCCTAAACATATCATTCTGAGATATGAGCGCTACTCTACTCAAAGAGACTAGCGCCCATACGCTACTCCAGTGTATAAAAGTAGCACTCAAAGCCTTATGAGCGCTACTCCTTCTCAGCATAGTAGTGCTCAACATTTAAAATTCGATGAGCGCTAGTTGGTAAGCTCTAAAGTAGCGCCCTATACGCTACTTCACTGAACAATAGTCGCGTACATATCAAAAGATGATTAAAAAATAATTAATTTTCTCGAGGAGGATTAGTTGCTGGTAGTTTCCCAACTTCCCCAACTTCCTCCATAACCATACATCGACCTGAACTACTTCTCTAATCCTATAAATACAAGGAAGACTAAAGAGAAAGGTTCGATGGATTAATGGAGAAACTTTGAGACATAGAGATCTAAAGAACAAGCTTGCATTGAAGGAGTTGATGCTGAAGATATCCAAGCCAGAGAAGAGCAAGAGCCCGGAATCAAGTTGTAGGAGCCTGTCATAGAGTCAGGTATACTTGTACATCAATTTACTTTTGACAATAAAGGTTGAAGTGTCTTTCTTGTTCCAATTTGAATGTTTTCTGAAATGACATATTAATTTGGATCTGTTTTGGTCAATATCAAATGCTTAACATTGTTTTTTTTTCTTTTAAACATTATTTATTGTCCAAGATGCTTTGAGAAAGGTATTGTTATTGCAGGTTTACTGAAAGGAAGGTGGATTTGAAGGTTGAGCACAAGATCAAGTAAAGGCTAGGATCAAACTTCGGTTGAAAGGTGTGTTCTCAAGATCCATAACTTATTTCTTTTCATAAATATCTTTGTAATATCATCAATACACTTGCCTGTCACCCCACTCCAGTTGATAGAATTAGTTTCCTTGCTATAGGTGAGATTTTCCCGCCAACATTGATAAGGTCTCCTAAAAGGTGGCCTCATAAAACCTCTATTTTGGTTCTTATTTTCATTGTTAGTCCTTTTTAAATCCACCATCTTGTTTGTCATTTTCTGGACGAACTTTTCCATGTCATTCATGTCATATGGATCCTTATTTTGAACAATGGGTTTGGGAACACTGTCATTCCTTTTCTTGGAAGTGGAAGGCTGTTCTTCTTAGGTTTCCAGACTGTCCTTCAAACAGAAAACGTCCTTTTCAACTTGTATTGCTTCATCAAACACTTCCAACAAAGTTCCTTTGCGTGCTTGTTTCATCCATATTGAAATAGAAGCAGGTAGGCCCTTTTCATAGTAGGCTACCAACAATTCTTCAGCAGGAAGAAGCTTGGTGGGAATTCTATTCTTTAAGTATGAGAAACTTTGATTGAAATATTTAACCCTTTATTTCCCTTTGATTTTCGTGGAGGATAATTCCAAAACAAGATCCTGTGGTGTTTTTTCATCTCCAAACTTCTGGATGAATAATTTCTCAAACTCATCCCAAGAAACGATAGACCTTGGTGGTAAGGAAAAATACCATGCTGCTGCTTTTCCTTCAAAAGTATAAGGAAAGAGTCTCCATAGTACATCCTCATGAATACCACTTCTAAGTCTAATAGCCCGCATGAAGGTTTTAACATGATCTAGTGCAGGTGACTTGTCATATGGGTTAAACTTGGGTAACCACTTCTCAGGGTTTTTGGGTAGTCTATGTTGGTCTCCAAGCACCCATACTGCATCTTGGTCGAGCCATGGTCTATTCTGTCCTTTTCCAGCCACTGGCGGTTCTTCTTCTTCTTCTTCTGAGGAAGAGCTTGAAGAATGTTCACTATCTGAGGAAGACGATGAGGATGAAGGAGGAGATGGTGGTGGTCCACTAGCTCCAAGTTTTGGTTGATTTGGGGCTTCCTGAAAAAGTTGATTGAGGTTGTATTCAGGTGAACCTAAACAAACAACTGACTCTTGGTGCGGTATGTTTTGATAAGCTGTGAGTTGATGTTCACTATTGGGATCAGCTGAGTGTTGGGTTGGTTGATCATTGGTCTATGTAATCATGGTTGATTGACCCTCTTGATCATTGGTCTGCAAAGCGTTATCTAAATTGACAGCTTCCAAACCACGACTTCGCTCAATAGCGATTCTTTGTTCCAATCTAGTTACACTATCACGGGACTGGTTCAAAATGTCTTCAAGGAGAATTGATCCTCTTGTGGGGGATATGATTACAACATCCCTTCCAACCTGTTGTGCTGTAGGTGCAGGGACTATAGCAGTGACCTGAGCAGGTGTAATAGGAGCAATAGTGGATTGTGACTTAGTGGGTTGTTCAGATGTTGAAGCCCTTTATTGGTTTCGAGTTTGAACCATTGAAGTACTTGCTAGAGGAGGTTTCTTAGTGTCTTGTTTAGTCATGTTGTACTAGTGGCCCTCATTCTAGCGCCATTTGTTGAGGCTTCGGTTGTGCAGGTTAGATGCAAAGGTGCTGGAATGGTTCCAAGGCTCCCAATAGAGGAAGCAAACCCAAGTTGAAAGGCTTCGAAAGACCCTATGCAAGGGCAGTTCTATCCCCAACCTGTTTGGTATGGTGATCCTTCACAGATATTCGGCCTCCGCTGGCACTCTAAGAGTTGGTGATTTGACCAATTAGGTCAGTTTCCCAATCAAGGAAAACAAGGGTGTGAAAATGGTAAAACTAACCTAACCTAACCTATTTCAGAAGAGGAACCTAATCTGAGTTAGTCCTATTCTAAAAACAAAGCTTGGTATTGTGCAGATTACCTCGAGGTGTGATGAATAAGTAAATTACAACCTTTCACAAAAATGATTTTAGTTGTTTCACTGATTAACTTAAATCACAATCCATTAATGAAAATTAAAAGACAATAATTCAATTACTTAAGCCTATTCAAGATAAATCTGTAATCACTTTGCTAATTGAGAAATTAACAATGATTATTGTGCTATGAATCACTTGCATAAATCGATAAAGAAAATATTTAAATTGAATAAACTCAATAAAACACTTTCCAACATAAATCAATCATACAGGGAAACCAATATAATAGATCCATACATTTAAACCTATGCAAAAGATATCATGCACTGTAGATGACAATCTGAAAGTATAAAATCAATAATTCTCAAAGAAACTTGAGGAATAACAGAAGATAGATCAATAGATAACTTTATTGTATTAAAAGAGGTCTTGTACAAAAATTACAAAAGGCTCTACTAAACAGAGTATCTCCAGTCCTGTCTCCTGCTGATTTGCAACTCCAAAATTACCAGCCCCTAACTATGAGAGGTCCTCCTCTTTAAATAGGAAATTATAGCAGAATAGAAAGATAGATATTTCCCAACATAGGATTACAAAATCTGATCAAATTATTGATCCAAGAAATCCTGCCATTTCTCATAAATCTCTAACAAATCATCTATATTGGGGAAATTGACATATTCTAAGTCTAACTGAGCATTGCATGTATTATTTTCCATGTCATGTTTATCCAACTTGTGCCAAGTGCGAAGGTAAATGCGAATCCTACCTTCCACGATGACTGGTTCTCTCACCAGACGATCCACATCATCGATGCTGACTTGACCAAGATCTCGAATTTTCTATGCAAACTCTTCACACCTGTGTTTGGGCTCCTCAAGTTTGCATTTTGGCGGTAAAGCATCCAAAATGGTCTCCATAAACGGCAGTTTCAAAACCTCCATAATATTGTCAATTGCATACTAGTGTCTAGTGCAAAGGTCTTTAGACTTATTGATAATTTCCTCAGTTGTTTCATTGAAATCAAGCCAAGTGTTTAGAGAGGCTTTCACCTTCTTCATTTGAAAACTGTTGAGGATCGGGATGTCTTCTGGAGCATTCTTTATATACAACTTCCATTGACTAATTTCTTCCTCAACTTTAGAAGCTTGAAGTCTCTTAACCTTTTGTTCTTCTAGAGTAGTATTCATCTTGGAAAAATTAATAAAGTTCTCCCTGATCTCATCAAGAGCGAGGTAAACCTTCTCCAACAATTTGTGATGTTCTTGGTTAACTTTAAGGGCCAGATTCTTGAAATCGCATGAGGAAAACTTGAAAGCACTTGGGGAGGCTGCACTTGCAGTTGCATCCTCAACTTGCTTCTCCAAAGAAGCTATCCTTTCTACATCTGTAGAATGTTGAGATTGCAAAAGACGAAGTTCAGTGAGAAGTGTATCATTCCTTTGATCTAGGTCTTGAACCTTATCTACGCAAGTCTTTCTGAGGTCAGCCACATAAGTTACATGATGTGCCTTGATTTCATCCAAATCTGTTCTTAGGCTTTTGATTTCATTCTCCTTCAAGTCAACTTCTTTGTCCAGAACTTGAACTGAACCCCAATTGGCACTTACAAAAGCCCACAAAGCTACAACAGTTTCCACGGCTTCAAGTTGTGGGTTGTTGGTCCTTGGAGCCCATATTACCTGATCTGGGACATGTTCTTCTAACCCACCCTGACCTCTGCACCTCTTCCTGGTTCTTCTCAACACTGCCTTATCATCATGAATGTAGAAGTAGTCACCAATGGGAACTACATCCTGATCTGCATACTCAGTCAATTCCCTTGCAGAAGTAGAAGTAACACTTACTGTTGCAAACAAAGGGGGTGTTTGAATGACTACTATATTAGGTATGGGAAAAGTGACTTGAGGGATAACTTGAGGTATGGAGGTGACTTCGGTAACTAATAATACTTTAATTGGTGAAGGTACTAAGACAAAAGCTTCAGAAAGTGGAACTTGGTTGTCAACATTGGATTCTGGAAGTGGCAATTGCTTATCAGTCTTGATGGGTGATGATGGAGGGGAAACCTTGGAAGATTCATCAGCATAGTTAAAAATAAGTCAATTATGGGTGATTGTAGAGGGGCAGTCAAAGACTGGACTTCGGTAACCATGGATGATGAAATAGAAAAAGGGACTAGGTGTTCTGGCAATGAAGTGATGCTATCAGCGAGAGTGTTAAATACCTGAGACAAGGAAAATGGAAGTGTCACTCCTAAAGGTGCAGTGGAGGTTTGTTGGACAGATGGTAGGACAAATGTTGAAGATGCAATGCCTAGGGCAGCATTAAATTCCAACATTGATTGATTTGGAAAAGAATGATCCATGTCAATACTATCCAGCAAATCAGTGACCGTCTTAGGATCTTCAATGACTTCTTATGTCACTGATACTGGTGGATGAGGCAAAACTTCTTCATCACAATCAATTATGTTGACTATGGACACCTGTGATTTAGAAACTAGAACTTTCTGCCTCTTTGCTAGATTAGCTCCATTCATGACTAGGTCATCATCTTCATGAGTCTCTGTAACAGGCAGTTGAATTTTGATAGAAGGCCGAGGAGGTTCTAGCAATTGAGTATTAATCACTGATGACAACTGTGTCATCTCTTGGTTGAAATTCCAAGATGTCTATAATAACACTTTAGTTGTTTCAGCAATTTTCTCTTGTGGAGGTTCCTTTAGAGGATCTTTACCTTTGTCCCCATCAGGATATGTGATCATTAAGGGAACTTTAGCATTCTGGGCTTCCTTTTCCTCTCTATCTCTCCTTGCTTTTTCAATTAATTTCAATTGCATAGCCCTGTAGCTCAAAACTCTAACTTTGAGTTCTTTCTGGTATTTCAAAATATCATTCTATTCCTGTGAGTCTTTGGCTCTGGCAAGGACTTGAGACAATGTGTCCACCCCTTGGTATATAAAATCATCTGGGCGAACCTCATGTGCATAATCCATTTTTACATGTATCTGTTTGAAGTGTGCATCCAGGAATTCTTTGGGGTCGTGTTTCCTCTTCTCAGTAGTGCCCAATTTTAAGGCAGCTATTTGGTCACCGAGAACTGCAACCCAATTTGAGGTAGGGATAACCAGCTGGCCATGGTTGAGAGAAAATTTAGGCCAACCTTTCTTCCCAGGACCTGTAAGTTTCCTATACATGCCATCAGTCATTGTCTGGAATGAAACCTCCTGTAGAACTAGCCTGTCTAGGACTATTCTAGGTAGAAGGTGCACTATTTCACTTCCCCATATTCTGATGTATGAGAAGTATTCAAACACGTACCAATCACCCATGGTATTAATGAAGGATTTGGAATCTTCTGAAAATGTAGATGCCTCCTACCTGAAGATGTTAAAATCGATGGTACCCATAAAACTATCACAAATATCATACCATAGAGGCACAAAATTGTCTTCCCACAATGCTAAATGGTAAATGTGTACAAGGGGGTCTGTAGGGGTCCAACTCCAACCTAAGTTAGGATACTCGAATTTGTTGATGTAATTGTAACTTTGGAATGTATTTCACCTATGTATATTGTATTCCTATAGAGATGTTATTATTCCTCTATATGGAAGTGTTTTTGTTCCTATAGAGATGTTATTATTCCTCTATACGGAAGTGTCATCATTTATATTGTAAGTGTCGTAACTTATACTTGATGGGTTATTAGACCACCTTGATGGGGTCGGCCCTGTATGATTCATGTGGGTAAAAATTTTATTAGACCACCCTATTGGGGGTCGGCCCTATCAGCATTATGTTATGTGGTGAAGATAAGGCCAACCTAGTAAAGGTTATTAGGCAAGTCAAGTCAACTATAAATAGAGTGCGAGAGGCACTCCATTTGATCATTCACATTGTCACTCATACTCTCATTGGAGAGTTGCGCACTAGTGGCGGAGGAGAAGCTACTGCTAGGAGACTATCTCTTATTCTTGGTTTTTGTATCATTGCTCTATTTAGCTCTGAGGAAATTATTGGGGTTTTTCACCTTTATGGTTTTCCCCAAGGAAACTCTGTGTGTCTATTGTCTCATGTGATTGCTTGTTGTGACTTATATGCTTGATATGATGTACATGTTATTCTCTCAGTAAAGATCCTAGAGTGTGTTGAATTAATGCTCAAAAATTAACATGGTATCAGAGCTAACCTGAGAAGAAGACACTGTGCAGTTGCGGAAGCTAGGGATTCTTGTTTTTGGGTTTCTCTCCAAAGATTTTGGAAAGGTAGTAGGGTAGATTGACTCTCCTCAGTAAGGCACATCTTTCTGCCCAATCAGAATTCAATTCTGGGCACTTTCGTTTTTGGCCCTAAAAATTAGGGTTTTCACAAAAATAGGAATTTCTAAAATCTGAGACCATGGCTGGAAGCTCCTTGGAAAACTAGAAGTTTAGAGCTTTGTATCGAACTTTTTGGTTGGGTGAAGCTCCGGGAGAATCCAACCCTAGTTTGGAGTCCTCTCCAGTCAAGCCAGAAATTAGGACTTCTACAAAAGTTGGAATTTCTGAAATCTGAGACCATGGCTGGAAGCGCCTCTGAAAAATTGAAGTTTAGAGCTTTGGATCGAACTTTTTGGTTGGGGGAAGCTCTGAGAAAATCAAACCCTAGTTTGGGGTCCTCTGTAGTGAAGCCAAAAATTAGGGCTTCTGCAAAAGTTGGAATTTTTAAATCTGAGACCGTGGCTAGAAGCTCCTCTGAAAAATCAAAATTTAGAGATCAAGATCAAACTTTTTGGATGGATGAAGCTCCTGGAAAATCAAACCCTAATTTAGGGTCCTCCCAAGTGAATCCAGAAGTTTGAAAAGCAAATTTGAGGGGTGAAACTTTGCAGTTTTCAAATTATGAGTATACCAGCTTGATAAGCTCATCAAGGTGCATCTTTTTATCTTTTTAGAAGTTTGAAATTCAAAGTTTGGATTTTTAGGGTTTCTCTAACAAACCCTAATCCAGCTCCAGATCCAGATTTCTACAAATCAAGTGGTAAGACCTAAATATTTTCTATTTCATTTGAATTTCTCACCACACCAAGCTTGAGGATAAGCTTGAAGGGGCTAATAACTTCTGAGCATGAAAGTATAGGATTGGGTTGATTCTAGAAGAGATTGAGTTGGACACCTACATAAGTGAAGGGGTTCATGTCCTAGAGGGAGATGAGACTAAGGCTTCACACAAGGAGAACTTGGTCAAAGCCAAGAGAATCATTGTTGATTCTATTAAGGACTATATCATACCCCATGTGTCTTCCGTAAGGACACCTAAGGAGATGTTTGATTCCTTAACCAAGCTATTTGAAGGGAAGAACATAAATCAGAAGATGACATTGAAGAATCAACTAAAGAACATCCAGATCTAGAATGTGGAGACCATGCAGTCTTACTCTTCAAGGGTCTCCCAGATAAAAGAACAACTTGAAGCTGTAGAGAATGGAGAAGTGGTAATGACCACTCTTAATGGCCTTCCTTGGTCATGGGATTCCTTCATCCAAGGAATTTGTGCTAGGAAGAAACTTATCTCTTTCAGTAGGCTGTGAGAAGAATGCTCACAAGAAGAAGCTCGGATTACAGCTCGAGAAGAAAAGATGGGGAATGAATATCAAGCTCTCACAGCACATACCAAGGAGAGGACACTTTTCCTCAGATTGTCCTAAGAACAAAAGGAACAACAACAACAACTACTACAAGCAATCTGACAGGTATGACTTACAAGTATGTTTTGAAATCTGTTCATGATAAAGTTTATAATATGATTGTCCTCATGTTATTGAGTTTAGTAACAATCTTGTTTAATTTTAGACTTGTCTTATCACCCTAGTAAAAGAATGAAAGCATGATAGAATACATTCTTTGATTAGGGCTATGACACTTATGATTGTATTATGTTTGTACTAATGCACTGTGGTGTTGTATGAGGAGAATGTTATCCGCTAACATGAAAGGTTCAAATCAAGCTCTAGATCAAGACCATGATGACATGAAGACAAAGACTCATCCATAGTCATGGATCACATAGAGGTATGTATAATTTAGTTCTACAATGGTTAACTTATGGGCTATGCAGGTCATTGAAGAGAACAAGAAAACATTGCTAGACATAACTAGCAAATATGATGACCAGGTATGTTTTTCCTATACCAAAGGATCTTATACTTTTGTATGATTGATAATGATTACTCATGCAGTTAAAAGTTTGAGTAATCTAGGTTTTATGCATGTTGTGTTCCTTACTTTGATTAATGATATGACTAAACGGAAAAGTCCTATATAAACCTTGAATACTAATTGTAGCTAGGGTTTTACCCCTAGCTTGTGCCAATGAGCACCTACTAAGGAGAATGGACTCCTTAGTAGCAGTTCAATAATGATTAAATGATTAAGCTAAAACAACAATTAACAAACTACTCTAAACATTGCATGAGACATAAATAAAAGATGTAAAAAATGGTTTTATATTAATGTTACCTTGAGTGTCAAGGTTGGTGAAGCCCTTTGCAGTGTCCAAGAGGATGCTCCAAGCTTCTGAATGCTCCTTCTCCTTCTCCAATGGTGGGGATGGGCCAAAGTGGCTCTCAAGGTGAAAATAGTTCAAATGATGAACTAGGGTTTCGAGAGAGATTTTGGCAGAGTAAGGGTGCTTGTGATTGTGGATATGAAATAAGGGATCTCCATCACCTATTTATAGTTTTTTGGTGGTGGAGTGCTGACCCATGGTTTTAGGAAACACATAGTTTTGGGCAGCTGTATAGGGTTTTTTCCTCCTTTTCCTCATTATTTTATATTTTTTATTCCTTTTTAGGGGATTTTTGCTATTTTTGGAGGAAAAGGGGGTTTTTTTAGCCTTTTTAAGGCTATTTTGATGGTTTTGTGGCCTTTTGGAGGCATTTTAGGCCTTTTGGAGGCTTTTTAATGGGATTTTTTGGGATTTTTAAGGGAAAAATGGTAGGAAAATGGACAAATGAGCCATATAATGTGGTAATGAGGTAGTGAACACTTTTTGGGTGTTAACAGATTGCCCCCTGATGTGCGAGGTCAGGAGCTAATCGTATGGCCGATGGACATCATAAGTCATGAATGGTTTTCCTGGGATGTGGAGAGGAGAGAAGAAACAAACTGAAGCCCGGAACAACGATCCCGAACAACTGCAAGAGCTAAAAGTACATAACCTCAATAATGGATGAGGAATCATCTGATCATATGGACGAGGCGGGCATTCCCATGCTCGTATCAGGATATAACATAATAACAACAATGGGGTCCGAAAATGGGGACCTGAAATATACATGACCTCAAATATTGACTGAGGAATAATCTCAATATATGGACGAGGCGGGCATACCCATGCTCGTATCAAGATACATAAATATAACTGTAAGGCCCAAAAAAGGGGGACCTGTAAGATACATGACCACTGTGTACATCATAAGAGTCCAGAGGGGACACAAATCTGGGACATACTGCTGAGCGGATCATGTGTGAACTGCAGAACTGGTGCACCGGAACAATCAACAGTGCTACTGAGTGTGGTACCAAAGGAACTGATGAGCTGCTGGATCATAGTGACTGGGGTCATACTCTCCATGGTACACTGAACTGGAACTGATCTGGAACTAAAACTGGGTACTCAAGGAAGCATGAAACTGGATGGCTTCCGAATACAAACGCCAACGCAGCCCGGACATCCACGGGAACATACAACTGGGCGTTCCGAAGTGACTCACCAATGTGCTAGAGTCGGGGGAAATCCGGGGTCTTCAACAAAAACTGATGGAATATAATCCTACGCGATCCGCAACGATGCGATCAAGGTGCTGAAGTCGAGCATGTGAGGAACAACCACTCGGAGAGGCAATGATGTCTCCTCTCAGAATGATCCGTAGGCACTTACCACAGATGGTGATAAGTCCAAGGCGTAGGGACCTCTGGGCCTATCCTCTGGAATAGAGGAGCTGTCGTCGACAGAGGGAGACCTGCCCCTAGCAAGGCAATGATGTTTCCTTGACAGGAGCGCGAGGTAGAAGACCGAAATGTGATAGTGCTGATGGCAGGACTAACAAACTGTGGTGGGACAACTGGGCAAGTAGAGTGGGTGGACTCAAACTTCCTTTGTTCAGAGTATGATAAGGGAAATGATCTGGCAGCATATGAAACTGTCTGAGGGGAAAGGGATCATAGCTGTAATGGATCTGGGAGGATAACTGGCTGAGGGAGACTCAAGCTGGTGTAAAATGGCAGAAGACTGCTGAATACTCTGAACAAAGGCGACCTGATTGGGGGTGCTGCCGAGATGATCGATCATAGTGCCAGGAGGCACGGGAGGAGACTTCTTCATGGGTTAATGAACTAGAAGAAGTGTGTGTAAAATGGTACTGTCGTGTGGATTTTACGAGCCCAGGACAGTTCATGCTCGTGGTTGCTTTCAATTTTAAGGAGTCTGAAAGCGATAAGAAGACTCTGAAGTGAAGGAATGGTACTATCGTGTGGATTTAACGAGCCCAGGACAGCGCATGCTCGTGGTTGCTTTCAATTTTAGAGAGTCTGAAAGCAAGTAAGAAGACTCCAGGGGGTTGCTTTTTCATAGATTTAGTCTCCAAGGCCCAAAGAAGCATAAAAGGATGCAATGAAGAACTCTTCTAGCCGGTGTGACTAGAGTATTCCTTTTTCGTAATTAGTCTACCAGGTCCGGAAAAGGGTTAAACTTATACCAGATAGACGCCCTTTCAGGTACTTTAACGAGCATGAAAGGAAGCAAGATTGCTCGGCGATCTTTTCATTCTTTTAGGAGTCAGAAAAGAGCTTAACGGAAACTCCCTAAGTGCCTTTTTCGTAAAGGAGTTGTCCGGCCCGAAAAAGGGATAAAATTATACCGAACAAAAGGAATGGCCAGGCAAGGAGGAAGTGTTCAATCAAGGTTGAGTAATGATAACCAAGAACGAGGGTAGGTGGGAACACTGATGGACCTCCTTGCGGGGTAGATGAGATGGTGGCAAAATAACGAGACATTTGCAGTATGACAGGAGTGAATGGCTCATGTAAAACATGTGAAACAATCCGATAGCGACCGATGTGGTACGCGAACCGAGGCAGCAAGGTGTTGGGACAAAATGTTGAAAGTGAACCAAGTGAGAGCGAGAAATGATCTCAAGCATCATCACGAGCTCGGAAAAATGAATCCGGCGATATAAAGGATGTCAAAAACGGGTGACGGCCGATGTGGCACGCAAACCGAGGTGACGGGGGCATTTTGAAAAATGCCCGGAAAATCTGGAGGTGAGAGCGAGAAATGATCTCTAGCATCATCACCGGCTCGGAAAAATGAATCCGATGATATAAAACATGTGAAAAATCGGAGAACGGCTGATGTGGCACGCAAACCGAGGCGACTAGTGGCGTCTGAAAAAATGGGTAAAAAATGACAGGACAAAAATAATGCAACGAGGTGACCATCATGACGGTCACGTCGCGCTGATTCCAATGGTGGAAACGGTTCGGAAAAACAAAAAACAAAAAAGAAAGTACTGTACAACGCAGACCAATGAGGCCGCGGGTTTCTTTTTATGGGTAAAAACGCTTAAGATACAACCCATTACGAGGGTTGCGCAAAGGACGGCCTTCAGAGTCAGCTAAGATGTATGCCCCCTTGCCGAGGCAGGTCTGCACGACGTAAGGGCCTTGCCACATAGATTCAAACTTCCCTTTACCGGTTTTGTCATGGGCTTGGTCATAGGCGAGGACGAGGTCCCCTTCGTGGAAAGTTCGAGGGTGAACATGTTTATCATAACCAGCTTTGGAGCGGTTTTTGGCAGCTTCGATGTTCTGGAGAGTGGCCCGGCGGTCTTCATCGGCTTGTTCGAGGTGCAGCAGACGTTGCTCGAGGGGGGTGGTGTCAGGGAGAAGCTCAACGGCGATCTGTAAGGCAGGGATCTGACACTCGATGGGGAGAACAGACTCTATACCGTGAACTAAATGAAATGGTGTAAAACCAGTGGCGGTCTTAGTGGAGGTGTGATAAGCCCACAAAGCAGGGAACAAAATGTGGTGCCAATTGGACTTATGCTTGTCAACTGTTCGTTGGAGGATGGTTTTAAGGATTTTATTGATGGCCTCTACTTGGCCGTTCCCTTGGGGGTAGTAAGCAGAGGAAAATTGATGCTCATATTTAAGGAGGGTGGATAACTCACGCCAGACGGCATCTTCGAAGTGCGAACCATGGTCAGAGACTAACTGCTTAGGAACCCCGAATCGGGCGATGACATGGTTGAAGAAGAAGCGGGCAGCAGTGTCAGCGGTAGAATTGAAGGTAGGCATGGCTTCCGCCCATTTGGTAAAGTAATCAACAGCGACAACAATATATTTGTGGCCGTTGGCAGACTGGGGTCTACATTCCATGAAGTCTATGGCCCACTTACAAAAGGGACCAACGGTGACGACTGGGTGTAACGGAGCAGGAGGTGTCCGGGCCTTGGGGGCAAAAAGTTGGCAGTTATGGCAGTGTTTGACCGCAGTGATGCAGTCGGTGAAAAGTGTGGGCCAGAAGTATCCGGCGCGGACGACCTTTTGGGCGGTGGCCATCCCTGAGAAATGGCCTCCGCAGGCGCCGCTATGACAGTCATTAAGGACGTGTTCAGCTTCCTCATGGGTAAGGCAACGACGAAGAATTGTGTCAACCCCGCGCCGATAGAGGACATCGCCTAAGAGGAGATATCGAGAGGCCTGGTGGCGGATGCGACGGCGTCCATTTCGTGTAACTTTGGGTCTGAACTTCTGCGTGCGTAGGTATAACAAGATATCACCGTACCATGGGTCATCGGACGAGATAGTGAACAGGTGATTGTCGGGTAACTCATCGGAGATGGGTTTGGCCGGGAGAAGGGAAGGGAGATCAGTAATGAGCTGGGCAAGCGCGAGGGCTTTAGTGCTCTTAGGTGTTTTGAAGGTAAGGTCATATTCTTGGAGGATAATGACCCATTTGGCAACACGACCTTGGAGTAACCGCCGGTTTAGAAGATATACCTTGGGGTTAGAGTTGGCAACGACTATGGTATGACTCATTAAGATGTAATGTCGCAATTTTTGAACGGAAAAAACCACTGCTAGGGCAAGTTTCTCCTCATATGGGTAACGTAGTGGTGGACCGGACAAAGTCTGGCTAACGTAGTAAACGACGTGCTCCTGGTGAGAAGCGTCTTCTTGAACTAAGACTCCCGATACGGCATGCTCAGATGCCGACACGTAAAGGATGAAGTCTCGGGTGAAATCCGGAGGGGAAATCAGAGGAGCTTGTGTGAGGGCCTTCTTGAGGGCCTCGAATGCACCTTCTGCTTGCGCATCCCATACGAAGGGTACATGGGTGCGGAGCAGGCGCAAGAAACCGTGAACAGTGGTGGCATAATCAGGAACGAAGCGTCGAAGGAAGTTAGATCGCCCTTGTAGACTTTGGAGCTGCCGGAGCGTACGAGGAGGGGGGAGGTCTAAAATAGCTTGGACCTTTAAAGGGTCAACAGTAATTCCTTTCTGGGAAACAATGAAACCCAACAATCGGCCTGCCGGTACGCAAAAAACACACTTGTGTGGGTTCAAGCGAATTTGGTATTTGCGACAACGCAGAAAAATTTGCCGAAGGTCGTTAAGGTGGTCTGATCGTTTCCGGGAACGAGCTGTAAGGTCATCAAGGTAGACTAGCAGGATATGGACCAAGTCGTGGAAGCAATAGGTCATGGCCCGCTGGAAAGTGGCACCAGCATTTTTGAGGCCGAAAGGCATGACGCGATAGGCAAAGGTGCCCCAAGGGGTGGTAAAGGCAGTTTTGTACTGGTCTTCCTTACGGATCTGAATCTGATTATATCCGGAAAAACCATCCATGAAGGAGAGGACCTCATGTCCCGCACACGCATCTATGAGTTGATCGATGAACGGCGTGGGGAAGTTGTCCTTGGGACAAGCATAATTTAAGTCACGGAAGTCAGTGCATACGCGGATGGTGCCTTGCTTTTTGTTAACTGGAACAGGGTTTGAAACCCATGTGGTATAGGCAATAGGATAAATGAACCCTGCCTTGCGCAGCTTCTCAATCTCGGCTTTGACAGTTGGGAGCTTTGAGGGATGAATGGGGCGCTGTTTCTGACGAACAGGGGTTACATCGGGCCATGTGTCAATGTGGTGCTCTATAATTGCGGGGTCAAGACCAGGCATTTCGGTATAAGACCAGGCAAAGACATCACGGAATTCTTTGAAAAGGTGTGTATAGTCCTCAATCTCTTGTTTACTGCAGAATGCTCCTAAAGTAATGAGTTCAGGGGCACGACCTGGGGCAGCAATATCGACTTGGATGATAGGTGAGATGTTGGCCATGTTGCCCTCCTCAAAGGCATCAGGAGCAGGAATTGGGTCCTTGAACCAGTCGACCTTGGTGGGGAGGAAGTCTTTGGATTCGACTGCGTATTGGGTAGCGGTGCTAGAGGAAGACGCTTCTGGGATGAAATAGGAACGGTGGTGCATATCATCCCAAGGATAATCCGGGGCAGTAAGGGCCTCAAGAATCTCCTCATCAGTACAGAACGTTTGCGTCGTCAAATCGGTTGACGAGGGGGAAGTGGTGGAAGAGATCATATAGATGGTATTAACCTCTCCGGAAGGTGAAGAGTCTGGGGGGTAGATCTCCTCAATGGTAGGTGGTGCCGTCTCAAGATCCAGATTATTCATCTCATAGAGAGCCGCTCTGTAATCCGGGAGATCGGGACAATGATGTGAATAGTGCCCGTAAATACCGCAGATGGCGCAGGAGTGGTTGGTACGTAGGGACTTATCTTTAGGCTTAGGAGTAGGGTTTAATTCGACAGTTGGGATGTTAGGATCGTCATCGAGCATTTGCATGTGCTTCTGCAATGCGGGTAACTGTGGGCATTGATGGGTCGCATGGCCCAACTCGTCACACAGCGAGCATTTGGGCGGAGCACGAAACACTGGAGGGTTCTTGACTGTCTTTGGAGGTGGTACAGCAGTGTAAGGTTGAGGACCTCTTCCCCCAGTGGGTTTGGGAGTAGGAGGAGGTGTCGTGGAGGACGAAGGGGTAGAGACACCGGGAGGTGGCTGAGTGGTAGTAGCCATGGGTTGCACCGGCTGGAGGACGACATCAGGTGTCGGCGGGCGAACGGGAGGCGAAAGATACCATACGGGTAATCCCAAGGTTAACCCAGGGAGGCTAAGGGTATCCATGACCGGGGCGCTTACTACTCCCGATGGAGGGACTAGGAAGGGGATCGTATGGATCGGTGTAACACCAATGTGGCTAGGTACCAATGGTGGTTTAGGCAACAAGGATGGTTGATTGTTAGGTGGTAGGATGTCATGGGACAAGGTACATAAGTCAGACATTTCGGGCGTAGATGACGGCGGAGGAATGGATTGAAAGGTGGAGGTCATCGGCGCGTCTGAGTAAACTCCAGGCCCCGTAGAGGAAACAAACGAGGTGGTGGCAGGAGAAACAGGTTGTTCAACCATGGGGAGAACATTTTCCAGTGCCGCCGGAGCACTGGGATCATAGTAGGTGAGCTGGTCAATCTTAACCACGCGTCCTTCATGGGGGAACATCATGGTGCGAAAGACAGAAGAGGCAACCGCCCGAATGGCATACATGTAGCTGCGGCCAAGTAGAAGGTTGTAATCCAATTGGGCATTGATTACCTCTATGTCAATAAGGACTGTTTTACCACCTAACTGGACAGGAACGTTGGGCAGGAGGCCTTGGGGCTGGGCCGAACGACCGTCGTAGGCACGTAACGCAGTAGTGGACTGCTGGAGAGGAGGGGATCCTAGCTTCTGCCATACAAAGGTAGACATAACGCATGTGGAGGCACCCTCATCGATGATGCACCGATGGATAACAAGGTTCCTAACGGAGACAGTAACTTGGAAGGCTAAGCTGGAAGGTAGGCGTGGTTCAGACTGGTCTAAATCAAACGCCATCAAATGCGAATCAGTTGGGTCAATCCCCCCAATGGCGGAAAGTAAAGTCTTGCGCTGGGAAGGGCAGTTCTTCAAGACTTCTAACGCAGACATGGCTGCGGGAGATTGGGCTAGGTCGTCTACAATGTTGTAGTTTGACGCAGCACGCGCATTAGGGTTATTGTTGATTCAGCGCAGTGGGAAACGAGGTGCTTTCGCAGCGCCGTCTGTGGGAGGCGGAGGTATACGTAACGCCTGATCGGTGGGGTGGGCGTTAGTAGGTTTATCCGTGGGAGGGGCTTCAGAGGTGGAGCCATATTGGTTCCGACGGGTCTGGAGGTTGACGTCAGCAGATGACATCATCAGTAAGTGGTGGGTACCTGAGTCGAACACGGGTTGATCAGGAGCAGCGTAGGTGATCTGTTGTTGTTGGGCCGCATTGGCTTGATGGGGAGCCAACGGCTGAGTGTTCACTACGCCTTGGGTCGGTAATGGGTTTTGCAGCACTAAAGGGGGTTGTTGAGGTTGGGGGGGGTTGGGCGGTGCTTGGGGAGCCGCATGCCCTTGGCGATGGGCCTCGTCAACCCAAAGCTGTCGAGCTCACTCTAAATGTGGGCAAGCGTGGGTGTAATGTCCATAGACTCCGCAAATAGAACAAGGGTGGTTTGTTCGCAGATTGGGGTTTTTGGCCTGCTTGGGCGGGCGATCAGGGTTTTGATTAGCGGGGGCCGCATTGTTATTGTCAGGGGGATTAGCCGGTTGACCAGCTTGGTCTGTAGGTTGGTTGTTTCCCCGATTACGGCCCTTGCCGCGGTTCTGTTGGCCCTGGTTACGTTGGTTATTCTGGTTTTGCTGTGGGTTTTGTTGGGCGTAAACTTGCCCTTGGGCAGCAGGTGGATTTTGAGGTTGCGCAGGTGCTGGAGCAGGCTGCGGAGGATGATATGCAGGTTGAGGCTGAGCAGGTGCAGCAACTTGAGGGGGTTGCTGATAGGACTGCGGAGCAGGTTGTGGATGTGCCGCAGGGGCTGCCTGTGGCGGATAATAAGCTGGTGGGGCTTGGGAAGGCGCAGGAGCCGGGGCAGTCTGCTGATGGTAGTAAGGCTGAGGGGCGACTGGAGGAGCATAAGCAGGAGTCGCATACCCAAAGCACTGAGGTGGACATGAAGGTCCATGGGAATGGTGATGTGTCATGGGAGCATATGAGTTGGTTGCTCCAGACTGGGAGGTAGCCCTCGACAGGTCGGGGCCAGGGGTAGGACGTGCTATAGAAAACGGTTGGGGATGCGAAGAAACACGGCCAATGATACCATCTGCAGCGTGGGATGCCCCCGGCGCATCATGATGGGAGGACTCGCCGCGAGGGGCGTCAGGTATAATGGTATAAAGGTAACCCGACTGGGCGTAAATGAGGTCGAACTGCTGTGCCTTAAGGATGGCCTCTTCTTCAGACTGGGGTCTTTCTGAAGCTACATCCTTAGCAATAACAGGAAGCAGGGACTTGAGGAACCAATCGAGGAAGATACGGTCGTCTAGTTTGATCTTGCATAAGCTACGGTGTCTACGCCACTCATGGATGTGGTCCGTGATATGGGTAGCCGTGTTTTGTCTACAAGATAGAAGGATCTCAACGCCCGCGTCATAGCGGACTGGCAACTGGAAGAACTGCAGGAAGGTCGAGGCCAGGGAAGAAAAGGTGGCGTGGGTCCCATGAGGCTGCTCAATATACCACTTGGCTGCAGAACCAGTGAAGGTGCGCTGTAAGAGACGGAGGCGAACAGAGTCATCCACGATGGAGTTAGAGGAACACCATAGGTGGAAAGACATGATATGGTTTTGTGGGTCCTCACCGGCCTTACCCTCGAATTTAGGGATGTCAGAGGGTAGTTTGGTAGGCATATGAGGCCACGTGGGGTCGTGTCGAATAGGATCGTTGGTCAATCTGGCCAGGTCAGGTAGGTTGAGGCTAGCCATGAATGGCAAACTGGAAGAAGGCTGCGACACAGTAGTGCTATGGACCAAGTTGGGGCCAGTGCCCCCAAGTGGAGGGACAAGATTTAGGGTGGTGCCCCCAAGTGGGGGAACTGAGGTAGTGGAGGATGGTCCAGCACCACCATGGGTAGTGTGAGCCACTGATGTAGTGGGGATAGGTATTCCCGCTGTGGGAATAGGTACCGTGAGGGGAACGGTAGATGGTTTCCCCATGGAGGGCATACCAAAAACAGGTGTAGTAACTGGTGTAGTGGTGGATGTGCCACCAATGGTCCCTATGACAAATGGAGTGGAAGTCGTGCCAGCCATGGGGCTAGTAGGGGCAGTATAAATAGGGTTCTCAGACTCTTCGTCAGAATCAGAGGTAAAGTAAGGTGCGTCACTATCTGGTGACGGAGACCTACGTCGCTGACGAGTGGAGTCAAGTGACAAGGCTCTAGATCTGTGATGAGTGGTATCAACGGACAATGATCGGAATCTATGACGAGTGGTGTCAAGAGAACCGTGCTGTGGGGGCTCGCCCCTGAGGCGCCGAGAATGTCTCGGGGACTCAATGGTGACAGATGGTGTCTAAATCTCTGTGGGTTGAGGTGAGTATAAAAACAGCTCAAAAATCCTAATGCAACCGAGTGTGCAGAAGGAGAGCGAAAAAGCAAGGCGCTCAGGCCAACAACCAACTCAAAACACCCACTGCAACAGCTGTGCTACAATAGGTGGAGTAACAACAAAGATGGTCAGAATACCAACAAGCAGCAGGTTTTCCTAAAAAAGAAAAATGGTGGACTCACTAGACCAAAGGGAGGTAAAGGAGCATGCAAACACCTAACTAAAAGTATTCTGACTTAACTAAACATATCCTCTGCAAGGTGATGAAATCCAAGTCAGACAATATGAGTAGGAAAGCCAAGTGGCTATGATATCCCCCTACCGGGAGGGATACCGGGTAGTCAATCCTAGAAGAATGGCAACTAAGATACCCCGTTCATGACACGTCCAGAAAGGTGAATCTGCCGTTTAGTTCGTTGACCGCAATACCCCTATACAGGGATATCCCGCGAACCGCGAAAGGTAGCCCTTCGGTTACTGAATGGAGTGCGGTATTCCACTCAGGCCTCCGGAACCAGTCTCCCGACTTCAACCCTCCTAAGGGAGAGGCCCTCTGATAAACTGGTCGTGACCATGCCAAAAAGTACTAGGGGATTTTGGTTCCCTATTTGGACAACAACTATGTCTCAAGTGAAATAACCAATGGGTGTTATTGGAAGCCTATCCCCCTGATCCTACCTAACTACAATGATTCTTTTGTGTTCCCCAAGTGGGGTTAGAATGTTGGTTTAGTTAGGTACTTTTTAAGGCTCACTTGATTTTATGTGACAGAGTGTGTGCTCGTGAGGTGTTGAACCCAAAAATAGAAGTGCCACAAGGGGGGGCAACTTCCAATCTATCAATAATATGGAAATTGAAAGTTTAACTTTGCAAAATTTTCTGAAATAAAAATACTGAAATTTTAAAAAGATTCTGTAAAAGGAACAGAAATTATGTTGCAGAAAGGCTGTAAGGAAGTGGGCTGCAGGTGGGACAGAGGGCTGTTCAAATGTAGAAAATATTGCAGCAAGAGGGGCTGGGCTCAAAACAGGAAAAGAGCAGAAATCAGACCGCGGGTCTGTGGCGGATCAGAACAGGGCGACCGCGGGTTTGAGGGAAACAGCGGCGGTCAGGTCGCGGCTATCGGGCCAACAGAGGCAGTCGGGACGCAGGAAACAGGGGAAAAGGCACAGTCGGGTCGCGGCTATCGGGCCAACAGTGGCAGTCGGGATGCAGGAAAACTGGAAAAAGACACAGTCGGGTCGCGGCAAAAAGGCTAACAGGCGCAGTCGGGACGCCCGAAAGAGGCAGAAAGCCGCAGTCGGGACGCGCGAAAAAGGCCGACAAGCGCAGTCAGATCGCGGCAAACAGGCTGATTAGCCACGGTCGGATCGCAGGTAATAGACTTGAATCCGCCGACAGAGCGTCGGAAGCAGTCTGAGAGCCACGGTCGGATCGCGGGTAAAGGCCTGAAAGGCGCGGTCGGGACGCGACTGTAGAGGAAAAAAGACGCGGTATGCGGCGGCCGAAAGGGACAGCCGAAAGGAAAAAATTTTAAAAACGGAAACCAGAAATTCGAAAACTAGGGGAGTCGCCAAAACTGTAGCTAGGGTTTTACCCCTAGCTTGTGCCAATGAGCACCTACTAAGGAGAATGGACTCCTTAGTAGCAGTTCAATAATGATTAAATGATTAAGCTAAAACAACAATTAACAAACTACTCTAAACATTGCATGAGACATAAATAAAAGATGTAAAAAATGGTTTTATATTAATGTTACCTTGAGTGTCAAGGTTGGTGAAGCCCTTTGCAGTGTCCAAGAGGATGCTCCAAGCTTCTGAATGCTCCTTCTCCTTCTCCAATGGTGGGGATGGGCCAAAGTGGCTCTCAAGGTGAAAATAGTTCAAATGATGAACTAGGGTTTCGAGAGAGATTTTGGCAGAGTAAGGGTGCTTGTGATTGTGGATATGAAATAAGGGATCTCCATCACCTATTTATAGTTTTTTGGTGGTGGAGTGCTGACCCATGGTTTTAGGAAACACATAGTTTTGGGCAGCTGTATAGGGTTTTTTCCTCCTTTTCCTCATTATTTTATATTTTTTATTCCTTTTTAGGGGATTTTTGCTATTTTTGGAGGAAAAGGGGGTTTTTTAGCCTTTTTAAGGCTATTTTGATGGTTTTGTGGCCTTTTGGAGGCATTTTAGGCCTTTTGGAGGCTTTTTAATGGGATTTTTTGGGATTTTTAAGGGAAAAATGGTAGGAAAATGGACAAATGAGCCATATAATGTGGTAATGAGGTAGTGAACACTTTTTGGGTGTTAACACTAATGCTTATTATCTATGTTTGAAATGATCATGACTATACATTCTTAAGATTATTGTGTTTTGATAATATTAAGATTATACTAATAAATGTATGACTATGTATGAGATCTCGAGGATAACATAATGATGATACTAGTAAGCATGCATAGTGATTGAGGATGGATATAAGTTCAAGGACAGGTAATCCAGGAAGCAAAGAACAAGAGGGAGCACACTCCAGTAGTTCCTACAAGGAAACAAAGATTGAGAGGGAGTCCACCCATCAAACAAAGAAAGATAAGTATTTGAATTGTCATTTCTTGTATATTTGATTGTTTAAATAATATTGTTCAAAGATGTATATACTTATGTTCCTAGACTTAGGTTGTGTATTGTGCATATTAGAATAATTGCATTAATGACCAGTATACTACTAATATGCATGTAATGGGTAAGTGGCCTATGGCACTGTACAACATTCCATTGCTACCTATCTAGAATGAAACCTCTTTGCTAACATCTTGGGTGTTGTGCACACTCTTAACAATGTTCTAGTAGAGATTGGAAGGCATCTAGAAAGTTACGGGATATGGATAAATGTTGTATTAAAGCATTGGCTAAATTAAATGCATGACTGTATGACATATTTCTTTATGTGTAAGAATTTGTTCTGAAAACTATGAGATGTTTTCTAATCATGCAATTTAACTTGTCTTGTAGAAAAGATCGTATACCATCACCTACAAAAGAAGGACTACAACATTTGTTCCAGCAACAAAGCTATATATTGAAGATATTGAAGAATCTGAAGTTCCCAAGATTCGAGAAGAATGCCATGATCAAGGAATACTAGTCGATCATGAAGAATGATGTTTGGGATGTGGTCCCAAGACCTGAAGGGAAGTCTATGGTGACTTCGAAGTGGATCTATAAGATCAAGCATGCTATAGATAGTAGACTGGAGAAATATTGTTATCACACCATAGTAGCAGGGCTACTATTCTTGTTTAGCAGATATCTGCACATTCCAGAGCTTCCATTATTCAGAGCATGGCTATGATGATTATTTTGTGATCACTCATGATCAGAGCAGTGTATTATTCAGACTTATGTTAGACCTTGTGTCAAGGATGAGCATTTAGAGTTCAAATTTGATGACTGATGTGACCCTTTATCCCATACAGTTTCAGTTCAGTGCCTAGAGATGTATTGCAGCAGTGTTTCATATGATATATAATGATTATTATTGTGATGATGTTATATGACCTATGGCTATTTTATCATTGACTGTGGATTATTATCTTGTTAATTTAGTCATGTTCACAACATCTGCTTGGTATATTATTCCTGATGTGGCAAACTGTTTAAAATGAACTATAAATCATAAAATGGACATTTACTTGCACACTTAGGTTGTTTGACAAAACTCATTGGTTTACCACCTTACATAGATATGGTCTTTCTTGACACCAGTTGTCTGCTAGTGTAGGATCCATACTCACTTGACTCCATCCATACATGACTTTCCATGTTTGACTTTAAACCTTGATCTGTCTCATTTGACTTTCTGATACTGAGGACTTCCCCATTTTTCTACCTATGTGTTTGGACCGCATCCCTGTATGTTCAGTTTCTTGGCTCTAAGTTGGTGACAAAACTTGCCTTTGGTAAGTTGGATTGTAGGCCTAAATCATTCTGGTCGGTTCTCCCGACCAGAATGATTGGTGACAAAACTTGCCTTTGGTAAGTTGGATTGTAGGCCTAAATCATTCTGGTCGATTCTCCCAATGTTTGGCATTGGCTCGAGCTCCCCCTAGTCACTTGAGATGTTGTTGGCTAAAACATAAAGCTCATGTACTACTTATGGAAACTTATAAATTCACCCATGGAAACTAAAAAGGGCAAGAGCGATGAACTGCTAAAAATAAGCCTTGAAGAGTATAAGAAAGGTCCAAAAAGCAATGGTTCTTAAAAGATATATCTAAACAATTGCTAGGCTTATTGTTGATGTATATGTAACTTCAGAATGTATTTCACATATATGTATATTGTATTCCTATAGAGATGTTATTATTCCTCTATACGGAAGTGGTTGTATTCCTATAGAGATGTTATTATTCCTCTATACGGAAGTGGTGTCATTTATATTGTAAGTGTCGTAACTTATACTTGATGGGTTATTAGACCACCTTAGTTGGGGTCGGCCCTGTATAAGTCATGTGGGTCAAAGGGTTATTAGACCACCCTAGTGGGGGTCGGCCCAGTCAGCATTATGTTAAGTGGTTAAGTTGAGGCCAACCTAGTTGAGTAAAGGTCAAGTCAAGTTAGTGTATAAATAGAGAGTGTGTCTCTCTCATTTTACACATTCTATTCTCTCACTCACACTGTGGACAGTGGCACACTTGTGGAGGAGGAGGCTCTGCTACTAGGAGAAGACTATCTCTTGTATTCTGGTTGTATCATTGCTCTATCTATCTCTGAGGAAGTTATTCGGGTTTTCACCTTTATGGTTTTCCCCAAGTAAACTCGGTGTCTCTTATGTGCTTGCATTATTGTGTCCATGAATGATATGCTGTAGATTTGCCGTGCATGTTGTTCTCTCAGTTAAGATCCTAGATCAGATTGAAGAAAATTCTAAAAATTTAACACTTATATGTATATGAAAACATGCCCTAGATGCAAGCTGCAACTAGTTGTGCTTATCAGCACACCTGAGATCCGAAGGGTTATGTAGGCCAAAAAGGCCATGAAATGAAATTGAATGATCCTAATGAACCTAGATAAACTTGATGTAGACATGATGCCTAAGTTGAATAAGCACTCTCTAAACAACTTATCCATTTGTGAGGCACAACCATCCCTCGTGTTATTTTTTCCAGCACAGAGTTTGTAGTTTTCCCCTTTTCCCAGTCCAAAGTATGTTTGAGTTGAGTAAAACAAGTCAACCCCTTAGCCTAGCCTTGTTCCTAGCCTTCATCCTTCACTAGCAGTTTGACCATGTCCAATGGGTGAGTTTGTCATTTGAACTATTGTGCAAGTAATTTTATATAACAAAAGAATATGCTAACTTGATTAATGCCAATGAATGGATGTTATACTTTGAGCTTGGCTGTGAGAATAATTAAAGAAGCATGTCTTAGTCTACTGATGTGATTTATCCTTGGTTGTATATTATTGGGATCCGTGATGATGTGGTCCATATATATATACCTATTGAGATGATTGATGCTCCCGCATACTTGATGATGATATCATATGATGGACATATGGTTCAGATGATGATTGCTGCAGTTCAACAGGTTTTATTATTACTTCAGATCATCAGATTATGCACTGTCCATATATGGTGGACCCTATAGCTGGCCCATTAGGGAAACCCATGGTGTATGAGTACACATTCCTAGTGGATTTGGGTCTTCCAGATCCAATGAGACACTTATCTTTTAGTTCTAGGCACTTCTGACAGTGATTGATGCAGTTTTACACTTGTTGACCAAATTTGGGGCTGATTCCCCAGCCTAAGTAGGAGGGGCCATGAGAGGTTAGTTCACCTAGGGCGCTGTATGAGGAGGGGATGGTCTAGCCACTTTTTTTTACCATTTACCTCTCCTTCTGGAGAGCCTAGTAGGCTTAGTTGGACAGTGCAGATTCCCTGGGAGGCAGTTTTGGCACTTTCACAATTACCGAGGCAGTTAAAAAATGGGATAAAGTGGTCACTGAGGAATTCGATTTGGGAAATTGAGGCAAGGTTTTGGCATTTGGTTTTCACAGAGGTCTTCCAAGGTGATCCCACTATCTTCTAGCCAGTTTTCACCATGTGGGTAGGCCCACAACGATCATAGGAGGTTTTTTACTGCTTGTGTGTCACAAATTTTGAGGACATATTTGATCATTTATATTATCTTGGACATATTTTATTATTTTATTGTGACTTGGGGATGAGATGGTAAGGATTGATGCCTCCTAGCCCCACCGTGTGCTTCTTATGTCATGTCCTAGTCATTATGAGGTGGGCTTTGGTACTTTTACCCCCTCTAGTGGATGACATCACCCGCCATGACTATTTTAGACTATGACATCATCATTATATTGGGTGATCCATGTGATATATTGTTATGATTCATTATTAGCCATTGATCATGTATTGAGATCTTTTAATCTCAACCACTCATTTGATGTAGTATTGTAAAGTGGTATAGGGTTTTGGTCTTTATTATCCTATATAAGGAGGAGACCCCCTATTGTATAGCTCACCTTTGGAGCTCTGGAATATTGGAATAGAACACTTCTTTGTGGAGCATATCTCTCTTGTCTTGTGGATTCTCCTACATCTTGAGTATATAGTATCTCTTCTATGTATCATTGTGGATTTTGGTGCTTCTACTAGTTTTCTTGCAGGAAAGTGGAATTGGTGGAGAGGAGGGCGATTTCTTGAGGGTTATTGTTGGAGGGATCCACATATTCTCTCTTGGGTTGATCTTGTGATAGGGAGTATCATTATTGTATCTTCGTGACATATTTGATGCTTTCTATTACATCTTTCTATCACTTTCATAATCATCTTACTTGACTTGTTTCTTTGATCTTGTCTTGTAGGAGGAGGACGATTTGGCTATCTTGGGGGAGGACGTTTTGGTTGGAGCTCTTGGATCTCACTCTTGAATATACACATAGGAGAATGCTATCAATTTGCAAGGTTTCCACAAGCAATTGAGGTAAGATCTACAAGGTATGTGCCTCTTTCCATCCATTCTCTCTTCATTGGTCACAAACCCTAATTAATCAAAACCCCAATTTTGTTTTTTCTTAGATCTACTTAGATCTAGCCTTGCTTTTGAAAAGATCTTAAGAACCCACCTCTATAGCATCCACCCCTAGTTGGATCTATAGTTTGGTGGTGATTGGGTTAAAATTAACACACTTTTCAAGGCAATATAGCCCTCTTGAACCAAATCGCACTTCCTTGTAGACGCTTGTTGGGTTAGATCTAGCATGTGGGTAGGTGAGATCCCACTTGATTTGCAATCTACACACTTGATAACCTACCCCTAGAATTCTACTTGGGTGATTTCTACCTTGTAGGCATCATTCCACATTTTAAGGGATTAAAACCCCCTTTTGAATTACTAGGCGCCCTAAAACTCAGATCTAGTAAGATCTAACCCTTGGATTGGCTTGATTTTCTAGATCCACATAGATCAGTGCCTAAACTACTTGGATCTACATTTTGGTGGCCATTGGACTTTATTTGACACACCTTATCCACCTTTTAGCCCTCCTTGAGCAAGGTCGCACTTCCTTGGGTGACTAAGTTTGCCCACTTCTAGAACCTGGGTAGTTGAGATTTCAGTGGATTTGGAACGGGCATACCTTTAAACCTATATCTAGAGTATCATTTTGTGACGATCTGCCTTGGGGATAGCATTCCCTATTCCAAGGGATTGTGGTCCACTTGGGTCATTTCATGAAATCCTAGATCTAGCAAGCTCCAACCATTCTATCTCAATTAGCCCACTTGACTTGACCTCTAGGTGTCCCAATCTACACTTTGACATATCTTTTGACTCCATTAACCCATCCAACAAGGAACGAGTCTTCCTTAAGCAAATCACACTCCTTGGGGATTGTGTCAAACCTTAGATCCAGTAAGTGGGTACTCCTAATCTCAACTTTGATCCATAGATCTACTCATTACATATCCTCTAGTGCCAATTACATCCCTTAATTTCACCTTGTGGGTCCACTTTAAGCCATTTCACATATCCCAAGAGGGTAAGACCCACTTGTGTACCATATGGTACTATATCTTGTCATCATAACTAATCATGTGGTTTAAATCATACATTGGTTGAAACACTAGTCATTTCTCAAACCACCTTCAACCATACTTTAATTTCTAGGTCCACTTTACCTTGCATTGGTTTCCTTAACTTACCATTTACTCATCCCTAGGAACCTTTGTTTGGGTCCAATCATCTTTGATTGGTTGTAGGGTCTCCCCCTAGGTCTTGATTTATCTAGATCTAAAGTGAAGAGTGCATCGGTTGACGTGACTTCCACCTTGCTTTGGGAACCATGGCATCTCTTGGGTCACCTCTTTAGTTTCCCATCTCCTCTACCGTCCCGGATGGGATACCACTAGGGGAAACTACAAGTTGTGTGATAACATTTTTGGCACCATTTCCAGGGAAGGTAGAGGCCTACCTTGGTTCGACATATATTTTCAAGCCCTACTCTCGTTTTCTTTGCCAACATTTTTGGCGCCGTTGCCGGGTAAGGTAGAGGCCTACCTTGGTTCAACATACCTGTTTTGTCTCACTCTCTCCCTACAATTCAAACAACATACATCTTGGTAGAAGAGTTTGAAAGTCTACATGGAGACTCCTAATCATGACTCCGCCAAGGAGCGAGCTCATAGTCATCCTTACAACACTCGAAGTAAGTCAAATCCAAATCAGCTAGAAGGAACCCCACTCACCTATCACAAAAGAGATCCTAAATCCCAATCATCTAACTTCTTTTGGGAACTTGTTAACTCAGATTATCCAAACCGTATCTTAGAATCCCCTTTGTTCAATTCAGTTCCTCCATCTCCTAATCCTAATCCTAATTCATCTCCAGTCAATCCAATGGCTGGACAAATTCAATCTAACTCTGGGAACAATAACCAAAACAATCCTCCTGTCGCTCGTGCTTTTAGAAACAAGGCTAGGGCCTCTCCCTTAGACTTTTCCCAGATCTTGGGTGCCCCCCATAACATGCCAGACAAGTACTTTGAAAAGATCACAAATTTTAATGCGAATTGTGCGACCTCCATTGAGGACCACATAGAAAATGTCTGGGCTCACATGGAAGCTTATGGGGCTGAGGAAGAAGAGGTGTTTATAAGGGGTCTCTTTGCATCCTTGGAGGGTGATGCTTGTAAAAGGTTCGACCACTTGCCTACATCATCAATCAATGGATATGATGTATTCACCGATAAACTCAAACAAGAGTGGTCAGTCAAGTTAGATGGGCGCTTCCTTCTAAACCAACTTTTTGAAATCAAGAAGAAAGAGAATGAGTCTGTCCATGAGTTTAACCTTCGCTTTGATAAGATAGTGGCCAACATTCCAAGTACCATCAGGCCTCCTGATCAAGCTATCTTGATTCATTACCTCAATGCATATGAAGGCTACCTTGGATACCATTTGAAAGACAAAGACCCTAATGATTTGAAAGTGGCACAAGACAATGCTAGAAAGGCTGAAGCAAATGCTGCTTCCATGGGGAAGCAAAATTTCTTTCACCTAATCAGTGCCTCTTCTTCTAGATCTGAGCCTAATTTTAGAAAGGGGAAAGAGCCTAGTAAATATCCCAGTGAGATGATGGAGAGCATGCATGAAATGATGAAAAATTTAACTCTCCTCACTAGGGATCTGGCTAAGAGCAAAGAAGCAGAAAGGTATAGGCAGCCTTATGGCCCTAAACCTTATTGGAACCAACAAAAGAAACCTAATGAAGGTGATAGAAGAAACCCTGTAGGCCAAACTTCACCCGAACCTCCTATCATAAACTGGTCAAAAGAACACAGGTTGGATGATCCTGAGTATCCCACCCAAGGTGATGATACTCCTGATTCTCCAAAGAACATTAACTGGGTTGACAACTTAGAGTTTGACAAGGACTTTGGAAGAGTCTTGATTGATCATGAGGAAGAGTCAACAGAAGAAACCAACCCTAATTATCCCATTTATGCTACTGAGCAAGTTAGTAGTAGTAGTCAAGTTCCTCCTAGAACCTATCAACAAAGAAAGGATGGCCAAAATCCCACACCTTTTAGTGAAAAGAGAAGTAGTGAGCTGCCTAGTCCAATGAGTAAGCCAATCCCTCTTCCTGAGTATGACTTGGATATCAACATTGAAAGAGAATTGGACAAAGTTATGCATAACATCCCACTCACTGAGTTAATGAAAATACCATCAATAAAGGACCAAGTGGTAGAGATTTTCGAGAGTATCCCTGAGACTGCCACAAGTAGTGGTGAAGGTTCATCTTTTCAAAACTCAGCAACTAGTGCTATGGTTGATGAAGAGGAGGACACTCCCATTAACATCCAAACTGCCTTATATGAGAGGAAGAATGGTGGTCACCAACTGTTTTATCTTACACTTTGCATTGGCGATACCCTTCTTCATAATTGTATGTTGGATTCTGGTGCCTCCATGAATGTGATGCCTTTGCAAGTCATGGAAGCCATGGGATTAAAGATAACTAGGCCTTATGGGAACGTCTTTGGGATTGACTCTAAACCAGTTAAAGTCTTTGGTTTGATTAAAAACTTGAGAGCTGACCTGTTTTCATGCCCCGACATATCCATGCTAATGGATATAGTAGTTATAGATCTTCCTCCAGCCTATGGTATGCTCCTTTAAGGAAGTGGTCCACTGGGCTAGGGGGACATCTTCAGATGGATTTATCATATGCTACTGTCCCCAACTCTGATGGGTCATTGGTTAGGGTGTACCGGGAGCCATTTTATGATGGTCATCTTGAGAATTACGAGGATGGTGTGAGGAACACTTTTGGTGAGGGTGAGTTATTACCTAAAGGTATCTTCATGGTCATGGGTGGCCAAAATGATGATCCTAGTCCAGAAAGGGAGAATATTTGGAGATCATTTGGAGATGATAGTTCTTCTGAGGAAGAAAGGCAAAGAGATATTGTTGTTAGAGAAGCAAACCTTGAGTCACTTCGGGGTGAAGTGTCGGAAGAACTTAGGATGTTGAACCAACCTAGTAGTGTAGGGTCACACATTGAACAACCTGAGCCCACTACTCAACTAAATACTTCTGAGGATAACTTTGATCGAATTAGAAGGGGTGAGTATATACCTAGGATAGTACATGAGTGGTTTTTCCTAGTTGACCTTAACACAAAAAGATGAAGACAAGGCTTACCTCACATCACTCCTTGGGAAAATAACAATGAAGGAACACACCTCCCCTCTTCTGAGGGGAATGATGAAGAGCCAATTGATTATCACTTTTCTGATGTTCCAGATCATCTGTCCCATTTTTCCTTGGAGGATGGGGTTTTGAGGCAAGTGAATGACAACTCCATGAGTTGGAAAGAACATGCCCTAATCCATGATGCCCCTGGGGAGGATTCTTCTTTGAACAATCTAGCCATTTTTTAGGAAGAGCCTACTGAGCCATGTTTGCTTCCACCTTATCCTAGTTTCCTTTTGCCCATCGAATTACCTATTGGTGAAGAGAATATGGACTCCACAGATTCATTTCATACTCCTACTTCTTCACCAACACCTTTAGATATAAGAACTTAGAGTATGCCTAACACGGTTCCTAGTCATGTGTCCCTTCCTACTGACCATCTGGCAACTTTAGAAAATATGACCATTCCTATCCCATCTGGAGAGGGTAGTAGCAGAAGTATTGAAAATCAAAACCTACCACCCATAGTCCATGCTGAAAGGGATGACGATGTTGATAGATACTTTTGGACTGTGGGGGAAGCTCCAAAGTATATCATTCACCCACAAGTTGAAGAACCAAGAGTAGCAAGTCCTCCTAGGAGAATAGTAAGAGAAGTCTTGATTGGTAGGGTAGCTATACCTTTAGACGGTGGATCTCCCAGATTTGATGCAATGCCTCCTAATAGGAATTCAAGCATAGTAACACCTCAACCTCGATACAATTATGATATCCAACCGATTCCTGAACGTGTTATTGAAGCCATCCCTCAATTTGTAAATCATCGAAGGTTTGAAATTGGTGGTAGGGTCGTAATTCCTAATGATTTATTCTATATACAATCCATGGGATCAGGTGACTTTTGGGTTGGACCACTCACTGTTGAGAGCTGCATGGGTGAGATGTGTTTTCTCACCACTGGTACTGGCCAATGTATCTTACTCCCTATTAGCCAGAGGGAGTTAAGGGACTATCATCCCTAATTTTCCTTACTATTCCTTGCCTTGCATGTTTAGAGTAGGTAGCTTCTGAATAAGCTCACTTGAGCAATAGGATTTGTGTGTGTTTTTTTTTTTCTATGTGATGAGTATTGCCCCTTTTCTTTTCTGCTTGGAGTGTCTGCTTTTTTTTTTTTTTTTTTTTTTTTTTTTTTTTTTTTTTTTTTTTCTGTTTGATTGAGTAGAGCCTTGCTCCTTCCTAATCTTGTCTCTTCTCCTACATGTATTAATGAATTTTAAATTTCCTGTTGCATTTTTTTGGCTTCCTGTGCAAGTTGAGATTACCTGCTTGAAAAAGTTCTCTTTTCCTCCTGCACAGTAATAAAAATAATGAATGATGAATAAATGATATATGCCATGTTAGTTTAAATTTTTCTTTTATGCATTTCGGTTTCTGTTTTAGAATAGATTTCATTTTAAATTTTATTTTATATTTGTCCCATACATGCTCCATGAGGTATTCTAGTGTTTGTGAGCGCAAGTACAGGTGCAAAATAAAATCTGAATGCAAGGATGGTGCAGTGCTGGATTGAGGATTGATGTAGAGCAGATCGAGACCAGAGATTCTAGGGTTCTCAAGCGCTCTCCCCCTTAGAGCACTTGTCCCAGCTGGAGCTAGATGTTATCACACCATAGTAGCAGGGATACTATTCTTGTTTAGAAGATATCAACACATTCCAGACCTTCCATTATTTAGATCATGGCTATGATGAATATTTTGTGATCACTCATGATCAGAGTAGTGTATTATTCAAACTTATGTTAGACCTTGTGTTAAGGCTGAGCCTTGAGAGTTCAGATTTGATGACTGATGTGACCCTTTATCCCATACAGTTTCAGTTCAGTGCCTAGAGATGTATTGCAGCAGTGTTTCAGATGATATATACTGATTATTATTTTGATGATGTTATATGACCTATGGATATTTTATCATTGACTGTGGATTATTATCTTGTTAATTTAGTCATGTTCACAACATCTGCTTGGTATATTATTCCTGATGTGGCAAACTATTTAAAATGAACTATAAATCATAAAATGGACATTTACTTGCACACTTAGGTTGTTTGACAAAACTCATTGGTTTACCACCTTACATAGATATGGTCTTTCCTGACACCAGTTGTCTGCTAGTGTAGGTTCCATACTCACTTGACTCCATCCATACATGACTTTCCCTATTTGACTTTAAACCTTGATCTGTCTCATTTGACTTTCTGATACTGAGGACTTCCCCATTTTTCAACCTCTGTGTTTGGACCGCATCCATGTATGTTCAGTGTCTCGGCTCTAAGTTTGTGACAAAACTTGCCTTTGGTAAGTTGGATTGTAGGCCTAAATCATTCTGGTCGATTGTCCCGATGTTTGGAATTGGATGAAACTCCCCTTAGTCACTTGAGATGTTGTTGGATAAAACCGAAAGCTCATGTACTACTTATCGAAACTTATAAATTCACCCATGGAAACTAAAAAGGGCAAGAGCGATGAACTGCTAAAAATACTCCTCGAAGAGTATAAGAAAGGTCCAAAAAGCAATGGTTCTTAAAAGCTATATCTAAACAATTGCTAACCTTATATGTATATGAAAACATGCCCTGGATGCAAGCTGCAACTAGTTGTGCTTATCAGCACACCTGAGATCCGAATGGTTATGTAGGCCAAAAAGGCCATGAAATGAAATTGAATGATCCTAATGAACTTGGATCAACATGATGTAGACATGATGCCTAAGTTGAATAAGAACTCTCTAAACAACTTATCCATTTGTGAGGCATAGCCATCCCCTGTGTTATTTTGTCCAGCACAGAGTTTGTAGTTTTTCCCTTTTCCCAGTCCAAAGTATTTTTGAGTTGAGTAAGACAAGTCAACCCCTTGGCCCAACCTTGTTCCTAGCCTTCATCCTTCACTAGCAGTTTGACCATGTCTAATGGGTGAGTTTGTCATTTGAACTATTGTGCAAGTAATTTTATATAACAAAGGAATATGATAACTTGATTAATGCCACTGAATGGATGTTATACTTTGATCTTGGCTATGAGAATGATTAGAGAAGCATGTCTTAGTCTACTGATGTGATTTATCCTTGGTTGTATATTATTGGGATCCGTGATGATGTGGGCCATATATATATACCTATTGATGATGATTGATGGTCCCACATACTTGATGATGATATCATATGATGGACTTATGGTTCAGATGATGATTGATGTAGTTCAGCAGGTTTTATTATTACATCAGGTCATCAGATTATGCACTGTCCATATATGGTGGACCCTACAGATGGCCCATTAGGGAAACCCATGGTGTATCAGTACACATTCGTAGTGGATTTGGGTCTTCTGGATCCAATGAGACACTTATCTTTCAGTTCTGGGAACTTCTGACAGTGATTGATGCAGTTTTACACTTGTTGACTAGATTTGGGGCTAATTTCCCAGCCTGAGCAACAGGGACCATCAGAGGCCAGTTCACCTAGGGCACTGTATGAGGAGGGGGTGGTCCAGTCAATTGTTTTTACCATTTACCCCCCCCTTCTGGAGAGCCTGGTGGGCTCAATTGGACAGTGCAGATGCCCTGGGAGGCAGTTTTGGCACTTTCACAGTTACCGAGATAGTTAAAAAATGGAATAAAGTGGTCACTAAGGAATTCGATTTGGGAAATTGAGGCAAGGTTTTGGAATTTGGTTTTCACAGAGGTCTTCCAAGGTGATCCCACTATCTTCTAGCCAGTTTTCACCATGTGGGTAGGCCCGAAACGATCACAGGAGGTCTTTTACTGCTTGTCTGTCACAGATTTTGAGGACAGATTTGATCATTTATATTATCTTGGACATATTTTATTATTTTATTGTGCCTTGGGGATGAGCTGGTAAGGATTGATGCCTCCTAGCCCCACCATGTGCTTCTTATGTCATGTCCTAGTCATTATGAGGTGGGCTTTGGTACTTTTACCCCCTCTAGTGGATGATGTCACCCTCCATGACTATTTTAGACTATGACGTCATCATTATATTGGGTGATCCATGTGATATATTATTATGATTCATTATTAGCCATTGATCATGCATTGAGATCTTTTAATCTCAACCACTCATTTGATGTAGTATTGTAAAGTGGTATAGGGTTTTGCTCTTTATTATCCTATATAAGGAGGAGACCCCCTATTGTATAGCTCACCTTTGGAGCTCTGGAATATTGGAATAGAACACTTCTTTGTGGAGCATATCTCTCTTGTCTTGTGGATTCTCTTGCATCTTGAGTATATAGTATATCTTCTATGTATCATTGTGGATTTTGGTGCTTCTACTAGTTTTCTTGCAGGAAAGTCAAATTAGTGGAGAGGAGGGCAATTTCTTGAGGGTTATTGTTGGAGGGATCCACATATTCTCTTTTGGGTTGATCTTGTGATAGGGAGTATCATTATTGTATCTTGGTGACATAGTTGAAGCTTTCTATTACGTCTTTCTATCATTTTCATAATCATCTTAGTTGACTTGTTTCTTTGATCTTGTCTTGTAGGAGGAGGACGATTTGGCTATCTTGGAGGAGGACGTTTTGGTTGGAGATCTTGGATCTTACTCTTGAATATACACATAGGAGAATGCTATCAATTTGCAAGGTGGCCACAAGAAATTGAGGTAAGATCTACAAGATATGTGCCTCTTTCCATCCATTCTCTCTTCATTGGTCACAAACCCTAATTAATCAAAACCCCAATTTTGGTTTTTCTTAGATCTACTTAGATCTAGCCTTTCTTTTGAAAAGATATTAAGAACCCACCTCTATAGCATCCACCCCTAGTTGGATTTATAGTTTGGTGGTGATTGGGTTAAAATTAACACACTTTTCAAGGCAATATAGCCCTCTTGAACCAAATCGCACTTCCTTGGAGAGGCTTGTTGGGTTAGATCTAGCATGTCGGTAGGTGTGATCCCACTTGATTTGTAATCTACACACTTGATAACCTTCCCATAGACTTTTACTTGGGTGATTTCTACCTTGTGGGCATCATTCCACATTTTAAGGGATTAAAACCCCCTTTTGAATTATTGGGCACCCTAAAACTTAGATCTAGTAAGATCTAACCCTTGGATTGGCTTGATTTTCTAGATCCACATAGATCAGTGCCTGAACTACTTGGATCTACATTTTGGTGGCCATTGGACTTTATTTGACACGCCTTATCCACCTTTTAGCCCTCCTTGAGCAAGGTCGCACTTCCTTGGGTGACTGAGTTTGCCCACTTCTAGGACCTGGGTAGTTGAGATTTCAGTGGATTTGGAATGGGCATACCTTGAAACCTATATCTAGAGTATCATTTTGTGACGATCTGCCTTGGGGATAGCATTCCCTATTCCAAGGGATTGTGGTCCATTTGGGTCATTTCATGAAATCCTAGATCTAGCAAGATTCAACCATTCTATCTCAATTATCCCACTTGACTTGACCTCTAGGTGTCCCGATCTACACTTTGACATATCTTTTGACTCCATTAACCCATCCAACAAGGCACTAGTCTTCCTTAAGCAAATTGCACTCGTTGGGGATTGTGTCAAACCTTAGATCCAGTAAGTGGGCACTCCTAATCTCAACTTAGATCCATAGATCTACTCATTACATATCCTCTAGTGCCAATTGCATCCCTTAATTTCACCTTGTGGGTCCACTTTAAGCCATTTCACATATCCCAAGAGGGTAAGACCCACTTGTGTACCATATGGTACTATATATTGTCATCATAACTAATTATGTGGCCTAAATCATACATTGGTTGAAACACTAATCATTTCTCAAACCACCTTCAACCATACTTTAATTTCTAGGTCCACTTTACCATGCATTGGTTTCCATAACTTACCATTTACTCATCCCTAGGAACCTTTGTTTGGGTCCAATCATCTTTGATTGGTTATAGGGTCTCCCCCTAGGTCTTGATTTATCTAGATCTAAAGTGAAGAGTGCCTCGGTTGACGTGACTCCTGCCTTGCATTGCGAACCATGGCATCTCTTGGGTCACCTATTTAGTTTCCCATCTCCTATACCATCCCGGATGGGATACCACTAGGGGAAACTACAAGTTGTGTGATAACAAATACAAAGTGAGGTTTGTAGCTCATGGCTTCTCCCAGAAAAGAGGGAATCATGTGTGTAAACTGAAGAAAGCCTTGTATGGATTGAAGCAAGCTCCTAGGACTTGGTGAGGATAGATTGATTGTCGACACGAAGAGGAATCTTGTTGCCGAGTTCGAGATGAAGGACTTGGCGATGATGCACTATTTTCTAGGCATGGAGGTGTGGCAGAGTGCAGATGGGATCTTCCTTGGACAAGGGAAGTATGTAGTAGAGATCCTGAAGCAATTCGGGATGATGGACTGCAAGTCCATGGACACACCTATGACATCGAACCTGAAGCTCCTGTGTGATGCTTCATCTGATCCGATTGATGTCATAGTGTATCGTCAGATGATTGGGTCCTTGATGTACCTGATGAACACTAGACCAGATATTTGCTTTGCAGTGAGCACATTGAGCCAGTTCCTGATGGATCCGAGAGGTGTTCACCTAGTTGTTGTAAAGCATATTCTGAGGTACCTGAAGGGTACAATTGATTATGGGATCAAGTATGATGCGGATCAAAAGTTTAACCTGCAGGGTTATGTTGATTCGGACTGGGTAGGCAGTGCTGCAGATAGGAAGAGCACTTCTGGGTGCTGCTTCAGTATGGGATCATGTGTGATCTCTTGGTTTAGCAGGAAGCAGTCCTGCGTAGCAATGAGTATAGCCGAAGCAGAGTATGTTGCAGCTTATTCGGCTAGTTGTGAGGCAGTATGTCTCCGGAAGCTACTATATGAGCTATTTGATCTTTCATTGGAAGCTATTGGTATTTTTTGTGACAACCAGAGTTGTGTGAAGTTGTCTGAGAACCTGGTATTCCATGACAGGTCAAAGCACATTGAGATCAAATATAACTATATCAGGGATATGGTGCAAAGAGGACCAGTGAATCTCCTGTATGTTGCGACGGATGAGCAGGTTGCATATGTGTTGATGAAACCACTAGCCAGAGTGAAGTTTGAATATTTCAAAGAGAGGCTTGGTGTTCTTCAGATTGATGACACTTCGAGGAAGAAGTGATGGACACATTTGCAGGAGACGTTCTAAGCATGGTGATAGGAGGATCCTTCCCATCGCTATGGATGTAAGTGTTGTATGATAAGCATTAGGTCGATGCTCCAGTTACTACTCTTTATATGCATCATGTTGGATGCTTGTTATGATCAGTTGGATCATATGTATATGCATCATGTTGGATGCTTGTTATGATTAGTTGGATCATGTATTTGTATATGTATCAGGTGGATACATTGTATGATCAGGTGGATACATTATATGATCAGGTGGATACATTGTATGATCAGGTGGATACATTATATGATCAGGTGGATCATGTATTTGTTTATGTATCAGGTAGATACTATGTATGCATTAGGTGGATGCATTGTATGATCAGGATGATCATGGATGATGAGCTTCAGGATTTTGCTCCAGATGATATGCATCGGGATGATGCTATGATGATGATCAGGATGATCATATGTGATGATATGTATTAGGTGGATACATTACATAATCAGTTGGATTATGTGTGATGAGTTTCAAAGACATAGATGCACATGGGCCATTCGAGCATGGTTGAAGTATGTCTTCCCATGGTTGCAATATAAGTGCTGGGGCCATTCGAGCATCGTTGAAGTGTGTCTTCCCATGGCTGCGATATAAGTGCTGGGGCCATTCCGACATGGTTGAAGTGTGTCTTACCATGGTTGTTGATGTAAGAGCTATGCCATTCGAGCATGGTTGAAGTGTGTCTTCCCATGGATGCGATATAAGTGTTGTGCCATTCCAAACATGGTTGAAGTGTGTCTTCCCATGGCTATGGATATAAGTGTGATGCCATTCTCGCATGGTTGAAGTGTGTCTTCCCATGGCGTATATATAAGTGTTGAGCATTTCACGGATGGTTGAAGTGTGTCTTCCCATGCCGATGAATGTAAGTGTTGTGTGATGTGCATCTGGGATGTGCTTCATGAATGATGTTATGATCAGTACGATCATGAGTATCAGGATGATACTCTATGGTCATGGACAGGTTGTGCTTGGGAGGACATTTAAGAATTGGGAGATCCGATAGGTTGCGCTGTGTGCCCGTAATAAGTCCTAGGATGCTCTTTCGAGGGTTTGTCCTATGGCATGTAATGTGGACTAGGAGATCTGATAGGTTGGGCTGTGTGCCCATAATAAGTCCTGGAATGCTCTTTCAAGGTTATGCCAAGACCACATGTAAGACCTGGGAGATCCGATAAGTTGGGCTGTAATAAGTCCTGGGATGCTCTTTTGAGGTTGTGCCATGACCACATGTAAGACCTGGGGCTATGTACCTGTAATAAGTACTGGGATGCTCTTGTGAGGGTTTGTGATGCATGTAATAAGTCCTGAGGATTCCATAGTATGGCAAGTGATGATGAAGACCTGCAGGTAGTGGGCCTACATCCAGTATGAAAAAGGACTCGCTCTGTAGAACTTCCTATGACGAATAGTTCAAATATTGATTGAGATAGTAGCTGCAATGACAATGACGATGATTCGATGTCGATGATCCGATGACGATGATCCAGAGAAGAAGACTTGTGCTAGAAGACCTGTGTAGAGAAATACCTTCCTAGTTAAGAGGGAGTGTTGATGTAATTGTAACTTCGGAATGTATTTCACCTATGTATATTGTATTCCTATAGAGATGTTATTATTCCTCTATACAGAAGTGTTTGTATTCCTATAGAGATGTTATTATTCCTCTATACGGAAGTGTCATCATTTATATTTTAAGTGTCGTAACTTATACTTAATGGGCTCGGCCCTGTATGAGTCATGTGGATAAAAGGGTTATTAGACCACCCTATTGGGGGTTATCCCTGTCGGCATTATGTTATGTGGTCAAGTTAAGGCCGACCTAGTAAAGGTTATTAGGCAAGTCAAGTCAAGTATAAATAGAGTGCGGGAGGCACTCTATTTGATCATTCACTTTCTCACTCATACTCTCATTGGAGAGTGGCACACTAGTGGAGGAGGAGAAGCTACTGCTAGGAGACTATCTCTTATTCTTTGGTTTTGTATCATTGCTCTATCTATCTTTGAGGAAATTATTTGGGTTTTTCACCTTTATGGTTTTCCCCAAGGAAACACTATGTGTCTGTTGTCTCATGTGATTGCTTGTTGTGATTGATATGCTTGATATGCTGTACATGTTATTCTCTCAGTAAAGATCCTAGTGTATGTTGAATTAATGCTAAAAAATTAAAAGAATTATGCACAGAAAACATCAAGGACATATGCAGAAAAGAAGAAATGTGGCTTCTTATGAGCATGAGCCTTTTGATAGTTCTCTATTGCATTCTTCAATTTTGATGATAGGATGGACACCCATGGGAAGGACTCACCGACGGTTAACACATGGTGTGCTATAGGTGCCCATTTGGCTTTGAAAAGAGAACAGTTGGGAAGACCAAAAAGCCTGCAAAGCATGGCTACCAGCAGAGAGTAGGGTTCCTTGAACCAAGTAATGGGATAGAGGTTGTTAGCCTTAGGCACAAAGGCATTGGGATTGACCATCCATGACTTTATCATCTCAGTTAAGTTATACTGGGTCTTTGAGGACTGAATAAATTCAAAAGAAAGGGTCTGTTTAAGGGGTTTAAGAGCAGAAGCTCGAACGAAGACCTCTGGGTGAAAATGTGTCAATTGAACATCGGAGGTATCATTGAAACCGTGGTCTTTAACACTGGAATTTTCAATAATACATTTCACTGCATCAGTGTAAGGTAGGACAGCAGGACGTGCAGCAATAGCGTGGATTTGGGAAGCCCTAATCCTTTCGTACATAGGTTTATTGTTCTCAATATGGGAAAGGTCATCGTTGTTAAATATAGCGTAGATTTTTTACCAATCCACCTGGTACGTTTCAGTGACCTTCTCACTGGTATCCAAGAGGATACCAAAATTAGGGTCCTTGATCAATAGATGTCTGTGTGCCGTTTTGGATCGTGTTGTTTTTGACATCGTGAAAAGATTGCAATTTCTGATAAATAAAGAAATAAAATCAAAATTCAATCCAAAATAACAAAATTGGAAAACCAAAAATAGAAATATGACAACAAACTTACCCAAAATAACTGAAGAACTAGTAAAAATCGACCCCCTAACAGGAATCCGCAGTAAAATCCAATCAATGGGATAATCTTGAACAATAAAACTGATAAAATAAAAATAGAAAAACCCTACTTATTACATTTACCAGATTAAAACACAACCATGGTATTAAGATGATTGGACAGCCGAAATGAACTGGAGCAGGATGCGAGATTGGGTTCATACTTATTTTGAAAGTTTATTTAAGAATCCCGAAAGTTGAAACCCGAAAGTGTCAAGTTGCGGTTTTCGAGATTGCAAGAAAAACCAAAACCGTAAAAGAATTCTCGAAAGCCGAAACCCGAAAGTGTCGGGTTGCGGGTTTCAAGAATGGGAAACAAAAATCCCAATCGAAATTTTTTTTCCCAGAAGCCACAACCCAAAAGTGTCGGGTTGCGGGTTTCGGGAAGACACAACAAAATCAAACTTAAAAATAATTCCCGAAAGACGAAAGCCGCAACTACGGGTTTCGGGATAAAATTTCCCGATATTATTAACAAAGAAAACCCGCAACCCGCAACTGTCAGGTTGCAGGTTTCGAGATGAGAAAAATAATAAGTTGCAAAATAAAATCCCGCAACCCGCAACTATCGAGTTGCAGGTTTCGGGTTTCTTAAATCCATAGCAAATAAACAAATCCCGCAACCCACAACTGTCGAGTTGCGCGTTTCAGGTTCCCCAAATGTTGGTTTTTTGGGTCGCTAGAAATAGATGATAAAATGCTCAAAAATTGAAGCTTCCTACAAACCCAAAACACTTAGAAATTTTTCGATCAAAAGGAAAACACATAGAACAAAAGTATGGGTAAGGGATATTAGGGATAAAAACCAAAATCTCATATTTACAAGAAAAGTCACCCAATTACCTTTGTGTTTTTTAGGAATGGGGCTCCCGTGCTTCGGCTAAGCATGGGATCTGTTGTGGCCACAACACATCCCCATCACCATCATCTTCTTCGTCATCATCATCTTCATCACCATCACCATCACCACCATCATCAATGTCTTCATCATCACCACCATCTTCATCATCATCACCATCTTCATGATCATTGTCATCTCTAGGCTCCTCATCAACATCTCCATCATCATCATCTTCATCATCATCATCATCATCATCATCACCATCACCATCACCATCACCATCACCATCATCATCAATGTCTCCAACATCATCACCATGAGCATCATCATCACCATACGTGCCTCGTCAACGATTTTGCAAATTTGACCACCGTGTGAAAAATTGCACACTCCCCTACTGAGAAAAACCCTAGTTTCCAAGATGGACCTACAATGTGACACCTGGGCCACGTGACTAGAGGAGATGGCCACCCCTAGCACTATCCCGACATCCTGAATCCAACAGATTCGATGGTTTTTCGATCCGAGCCATGGTCGTCATTCTATGGCTTGTTCTGTTTCGCATCCAAAAGGCCTTCAAGGACACCTGTTGGATACCTACTGGGGGCATATAAATCCAACCATGCAAAAAAATTAGGTTCCGGGGAGTCCTGCAAGTGTGTCTAGGAAGGTTTCGGCTGGGAACGCTAGCCATTAGTGCCCATGGGATGATTTTGCAAAGTTGACCCCCGTGTGCAAAAATTGAACACTCCCTTACTAAGCAAAACCCTAGTTTCCAAAATGGACCTACAAGGTGACACCTCGGCCACGGGACTGGAGGAGAGGGGCATCCCTAGCACTATCCTAATGTCTTGAATCCAATGGATTCAATGGTTTGTCGATCCAAGCCACGGTCATCGTTCTACGGCTTGTTCCGTCTCGCATCCAAAAGGCCATCAAGGACACCTACTGGATACCTACCGACGGCATATAACTCCAACCGTGCAACAAAAATGGGTTTCGGGGAGTCCTACAACTGTTTCTAGGAAGGTTCTGGCTGGGAATGCTAGCCATAAGTGCCCGGTGGACGATTTTGCAAAGTTGACCCCCGTGTGCAAAAATTGCACACTCCCTTACTGAGTAAAACACTAGTTTTCAAGATGGACCTACAAGGTGACAACTGGGCCATGGGACCGAAGGAAAGGGGCACCCCTAGCACTATCCCGACAACTTGAATCCAACGGATTCAATGGTTTGTCGATCCGAGCCATGGTCATCATTCTACGGCTCATTCCGTCTTGCATACAAAAAGCCTTCAAGGACACATACTGGATACTTACCAGGGGCATAGAACTCCAACCGTGCAACAAAAATGGGTTACGGAGAGTCTTGCAAGTGTGTCTAGGAAGGTTCCATCTAGGAACGATAACCATAAATACCTGGTGGATGATTTTTCAAAGTTGACCCCCGTGTGCAAAAATTGCACACTCCCTTACTAAGCAAAACCCTAGTTTCGAAAATGGACCTGCAAGGTGACACCTGGGCCACGGGACCGGAGGAGAGGGGAACCCCTAGTACTATCCCGATGTCCTGAATCCAATGGATTCGATGGTTTTTAGATCTAAGCCATGGTCATCATTCTACGACTCGTTCCATCTTGCATCTGAAAGGCCTTTAGGGACACGTGTTGGATGCCTGCCGAGGCCATAGAACTGCAACCATGCAACAAAACTGGGTTCCAGGGACTCTTGCAAGTGTGTCTAGGAAGGTTCCAGCTGGGAATGATAGCCATAAATGCCCAGTGGATGATTTTTCAAAGTTGACCCCCATGTGCAAAAAATGCACACTCCCTTACTGAGCAAAACCCTAGTTTCCAAAATGGACCTACAAGGTGACACCTAAACTAGGAGACCGAAGGAGAGGGGCACCCCTAGCACTATCCCGATGTCCTGAATCCAACAGATTTGATGGTTTCTCGATCCAAGCCATGGTCTTCATTCGATGGCTTGTTATGTCTCGCATCCAAAAGGGATTCAGGGACACCTGTTGGATACCTACTGGGGGCATAGAACTCCAACCGTGCAACAAAACCGGGTTCTGGGGAGTCCTACAAGTGTGTCTAGGAAGGTACCAGTTGTGAATGCTAGCCATAAGTTCCCAGTGGACGATTTTGCAAAGTTTACCCCAATGTGGAGGCCATGCCAATCTTTCTCAAGGGGGCCATTTATCACCCGGAGGCCCTCGGGCATGTGTGGTCACCGTGGACAGGTCCACAATGGCCACGTGGACTTGTGGGAGGTGACGGAATCCAAGTCCGCTCGTCGGTTTGGGATCCATGCCCCCAGAGGTAAATGATATGGAGGTACTCAACTCTTTGAATTTGATGAACAACCATAATTCTCTAAAGAATTATTATGAGATGGAGAGTTTGAAATAGGCCCTCAAACTTTACCTGAAAACCAAATAATGTTTGCATACATGCAAACACACACAATTGTTATAATCCTCTCTCATGTCAAACCAAAACAAGCCAAAGATATATTGGAAAGAGCTAGAATCCACAAACATTAGAGGGATACCAAAGAAATATTTGTGTAAGAGATGCAACTTACTCAATTTTTTCAACAAACCTAAATTAACATGAACTTCATTCTCTTTAAAAAGCCTAACCCCTTTCTAGAAGCACACCAAATAGTTTTGAAGACAAATAGGTTCTCTAAGCAAAGTGAGAATTTTTGTGGGGAAAGACTTGTAATTCTTCTAAGAATAAAAACAAGTGTGAATTGAAAGGAATCATACCCATGGTGGCAAAGTTGTTTTTTCAATGGTGGGATATGTTAACTGAAGGTATTATTTTCATGTGAGGAATGTGCTTATTATGCATCTACAACTTGAATCGCAAAGTAATTTTTGTAGAACAACCATCGATTATTGAAATTGGTAATTGATTGTGATGGATTTACATGAATTACCTCAAATCATAGGCTTATGGGAGGCAAGAAATTGCAAGAGTGAGGTCAAGGTTTTTGACAAGGATCTCCTGAGCACTTTTGTGGTAATTTTTATTAATTTTAATACATTGTTATCTTAGTGAAATGAAAATTGTGATGTTGGTTTTATTTATGTAAAATGTTTGAAAACGTTTTTGAAATTATAACCTATTAATTTATATAAGTAGAAGTGAAAGGAAAACATAATGGTTAAAAATTTATGAAGTAACGTGGAGAAGAATCCAATTAATACATTGTTATCTTACTGAAATGAAAATTGTGATGTTGGTTTTATTTATTTAAAATTTTTGAAAACGTTTTTGAAATTATAACCTATTAATTTATATAAGTAGAAGTGAAAGGAAAGCATAATGGTTAAAAATTTATGAAGTAACCTAAAGATGAATCCAAATTCAACTAGGGTATATGTCTACATATGTTTGGTCTTATGAGAGGACCATAAGTTCAATAATTTATGAAAATTAATTGCTTATGGTGCAGTAATTTAATTTATTTTTAGAGACTTGTGAGCTAATTAACTTCTCAATTACATGGATATACAAGAATATTGTCTCTCTCAACACTAGATTAATGTGACCTCCTCGTTTATAGTATATGCATCACTCATTTGTTTTTTTAATTGGTTTGGAATATCACTAGGATTGTCAAGCGACCATTATCAGAGAACATATACAAACAATGGGAACATATGAAATCAGGTAATGTGGTTTGATGATAAATGAATGGTTAGATTCAAATAATTATGATGATGTTTGCTTTCCTTTCCCACCTAGAAAATTCATAACTAACCACGACCCAATGCAAGTAATTTTTGGGGTTTTTCATGCATTTTAATCAATACAATTAGAAAATTCATAACTAAACATGACCAATTGCAACCAAGTTTTTGGGTTTTTCATGCATTGTACTCAATACAATTAGAAAATTGTGGAGCATGTGTGAGTTGTCCACTAATAGAGCATGTCTTATTATATAGTAAGTCAAATTACAAGCGAGAAGATTGGTACCATATGTGAGTTGTCCACAAATGTCTACTCAAGTTTAAGTGTTTAACATAGACAAGTTTCATTAATTCACAAAAATTAAGAGCTTAAGGTGGAGCAATTTCATTTATTTTTTAAGCCTTGTGAACTAACTTGCTTCTCTATAGGATTCGCATTATGTGGGCTTACATGTTTTACTATTCATTTTCATATTTCATATTATTCTACTCATTGTAACATCCCCAAATTTCATAACAAATTAACATTTTTCTAAGCAGTCTATTTGCTAATAATTACTATGCAGAAGAACAATTGTGAATGTTTATCATCTTTATTACTATTTGATTATACGCTTAATTGCGATAATTATTTGTTAACAACTGGCGTCAATTTTAAAGTCTCTTAACGACATTCAGATGAATACGTATTCCTATGTCTGAAATTGATATTATACTGTCCATAGTATAGCATTACACTTACGAAAATTCTTTCAACTAGATATTTGTATTATTATCTCATGCATTCAATTATTTGGTCTTACTATTCAACATGTCGACATGTAGTAACTTTGTCCCTAAGTCATTATGTAGAACTGTGGGTCCCATTTACTGTTTGGAAAATAATTGTGTTTTCGGAAGTATTATGTCCATATTGCATTGACCGTTCCGTTAATTCATATGATTCATGAATTAAATGTATATTTAATGCTTGACGTATTTATTTCATCATTAAGAAAACAACGTTGTCTATCTTAGAGTCTTAGCTTGTCTCTTGTCGTTATTATCGTTATAGAATAACTTATTTATTTGTGATACTCACTGTGATCTTCACTTGAAAGGGGTTCTAGTGTCGTATGGAGGCTTACTTAGCTATCTCAAGCTAATGCATGACTACTGCCTTTGTCTATGATTACAGGTGAGGTCTCATAATAATATAATGTTTTTATGATTTAAAGGGCTACGGTTACTAAGAACCTAGCTAGACGACTCCAAACCATACCATAATATAAAGTGACTTTAACATAGTAAGGATGGGGTCATCCTAGCCTATACGATTATTACAAGGGTTTTGAATTTCATTAAGTGATTAGTAAGAAAGGTATAAAACTTGGTCATGGCGCACACAACTTTTATGAAACTTGTGGTTTAAAAGAAGGGGACCCGAACTATATAGCAGTGGGTTTAAATTTGAAAGCTAGTGGTTGATAGACAAGATAATAAATGCTATCATGTAAAGGGTTGGTGTGATATCCACGTAGAACAAAACCCTAACTATGCATCATAGGTTTGCATTTTCACCTGTTGTTTTTCTTCGGAGGCCGAGCTCTCTCGGCAGCCATGGCCACAAGGGCACTCTACGCTTAGTTTGAGAAGAAGTTATTAATCCAAGGGTAATACGGTTCCAACATTACTGTTGTGATAGATTTCTTTCCTTAGTTGGATAAAATGAGAATGTAGCTCTCGACCCCTAGCATCACAGTCTTTAAGGAAAATACTAGGCCTGGTCAAAATGGGAAAACACTTTCTACCTAGAACTCAGATCTTATCGTGGTAAGTTTCCAAACGAACACTCTAGTTAATATTCTGTATTTATGATTAACTATTCTTGTTTGATTAACGGGTTTCCTGTCTTGGCAGGGTTCTTCTTGGCATGGATTTCTATTGTTCCCTGGTCTTGACCTATGGTATCGACACTCAGCAAATATAAGGGATGGAAACTATGGTGGTTGCGGTAAGCCTCGGGCCTTCACATGATGCCTCTGTCGATGTGTTAGAAAACACTATTAGTGTTGATGGTTGTAATGTTGTAAGCCTTCAGGCATTCAACTGAAATAATAATTTATAGGTTTTGAAACTAGGTTCGACCAGTGTATGTAAAGGAGCTACGACATTTACTTCTTTAGTTTGCTATTTCGTCTCTGTCGAGACTTATCTTTTGACCTTTTAATATGATTATGTTGGGGCTTGAAGCCATTTAGATGGAAACTCGTCAATGTTTGAAAAATATTACAGTATGGTTTTTAACCATAAGCTACCCAAAGCATTTCTAGTTTTGTAAAGTAACACTTTGTTACTATTTAATCCTTCCGGCATTATCATTTTGAATACAAAAGTTTTGATGGTTAAATGAATACGTAACTTCTTGGGCCAAGCCCTAATTTGATTCTGCATTTAGCTTTCAATACTGTGTTGGTTTAGTGTTTGAAATGTCACTAGTTTTGGTTGCTACAGGGTTTAAACCCTCACCCTGTCAAAGTTTTATAAATTCTTTATATGTAATTAATACAACCGGGTGAGCTCTTCCCAAGAGACTCAAACCATAAATCTTTATTAATCTACTCTTTTGATGATTCTGCGAGTTAATATGGCTATGATAGATACATATATTTACGTAACGAGCTCTATCTCGATGTATCCATCGAGATCTAAGCTTCGAAATGGGTTTAACTATATAATAATTCTATGGTTGTGTTTATTTGATTCACGCCTGTCGGTATTTGGAATAACCCTGTTGTGGTTGGTTGTTTATAGTTTCTACATTTATAATATGCTTAGTTCATAATATTGTAGGGTTGAACCCCTATGGGTTTCGAACCCTTGTTATGAAAATCTTGTGAGTTGTTTGTTTATGTTTTAGTCCTATAATAAATACAATTGATTGTAGTTCCATGACTATTTGTTGTTTGGTAAAGTTTGATGTCTACAGGGTTCAACCTTGAACTTGAAACAATATTTGATTAAGGATGTATACTGCGTGTTGATCCCTTATTTGCAGTATCAAAATATTTCCTAAAATAATTTGTTTGTATATGTTAATTCGAACTCTGTTTCCATTAGGTAATTTTATAAAATACTTATTAGATGAGCTATTGTTTACGTATCAGTATTATCCAAGATTTGAAGAACTATGTTTTCGATTTGGTATTTATAAAAAATGATACTTTGAAAAGAAAGTTGATCTATAAGTATAAGTATTTTATATTTGTATATTTGTTTAGATGACTGTGACTTCCTTATGTATCGATGATACAAGGTTCTCTATTTAATGTTATTCAGTCTATGTAAGAAGTTCTCATACTTTGGAGTATTTGCTTAAGATAGGGTTTATCTAGGATTTTCAAAGATGTTATTTCCGAACTTTCAAAAAGGTTGTAATTCTAGAAATTGATATGAGTTATGTTTATGGTTTATACTAGAAAACATATATTTCCTAGATATTGTATTCTCAGAAAAAACAAATTTACAGAGTATAAAAATTATTTGTATTATTGTGTAAACACCTATGTTGTTTTATATATAAACTTTTACTGCTAAGTCATCATTATTAATCTATTTGTGAATGAACTATTTATATATTGAGTATACATATAATTATTAGAGCAGCAACAATGATGAAATCTATATTTGATAAAATATACAGAAGTATTACTTAGAATCTTTCTATCATCTCTAATCTATGTTAATTAAGCCTCTTCCTGTACTAGAATACATCACCTACGGTGAAAGGAAAAATACAGGAAGAAATTTATAATGATTCATTTTATCTTTTCTAATCTATTCATCCATTCAAATTACATAAATACTTTATCAATTCAAAACTCTATTATCTCTAATAACTATATGATATCTAAGATGCATCTGGAAACTTATGATAAAATTTACATGCAGTTTGCAGAACTAGATAAACATTTTATGAGTAAATAACATAAAAATAAACATAGTAGAACCTGATAACTTGATAGGGTGGACAAACACCCAAAGACAAATGTTCCTCCCAACCTTCTCCTGAAAGTAGCGAAGATCACTTGCTTTTGGACCCCCGAGCTTGTTCACTGAACCACCAGAACAAAGAACCGTGTAGAAGAAAGGAACTGAGGTTGTACTTCAGCCATCAAGAAAACTTGCATACAAACCACTCATATGTACTTCAGCAATCGTGAAGACTTGCATACATATCATACGCATGTACTTCAACAATCATGAAGACTTGCATACATGGCTCTACTGCTGCACTCAACAGGAATAAGACAGTCTTACTCTGCAACTCATTACATAGCTTGCCCTCATCGAATCTCTTCTAGGATTAGTTCTAACACCACAAGGAAAATTTTGTATCTCCTCAAAGAATATGTGAGCTCCTGCTCAATTTCAATGGCTATATAAAGATTGCCTAGGTCTTTAGTGGTCAATTTTGCATTCAATGAGCCATCAGCTTAGTTCCACCATCCTTGGGGAACATGACCACATTTTAAGGGAATTTGTCCCATAACAACAACCAGTAAGTGAGTGTTAGATGTTTCCACTTCTCCATTTCCTTCTATACCAGATTCCATTCCTCCTAGTGGGTCAGTGAACACTCTTCAACAGTCTCTTTGGGTGAGTGTCTCCTATTTTAATTTATTAAATAATAATATTATTCATTTACAGTCATCCTTGACCATCCTAGGTAATTAATACAAAACTTTACAATAAAATTTAAAGTAATGTTTTTCCACAAACATAAAATGTTTCAAGTACTAGGTAGGTTACAAACACCCCCACTTAAGTTCAACATCATCCTTGATGTTGCTTACTCTTCATCAGAGTCTTCCTGTAACAGAATTGGATATGCTTCCCCCATATGACTTTCGAATTCCTAGGTTGCTTCATCTGGACTAAGGTGCTTCCATTGCACCTTTATTTGTCCAATGGTGTGATTCCGAAGTAAAATTTCCCTCTTGTCGAGGATACAATCCGGTTCCCCCTGAAAATATCCTTCTGGTTCCACCTTCGATTTTGACCATTGAAGCTTGATGATCAACCTACCGATTTTCCAAGGCTGCATTGATCTTGGGCATTTCTCTCGCTAAGTCACCAACTATTGGTTCTTCCTACACTATGTGAATGTTTCTCACTGTTCTTTTCTTATTAGGTCAATTTATTGAATAGTGTGGTCCTTGACATTCATAACATTTTATAGGTGGATTTTTTTCATTACTTCTAGCATAATTATTTGGCATATTTCTTGCAGCTGTAGAATTCTATGTTGTATTGCTTTTAAAATTATTTCCTTGAAAATTTCTGTTAGGAAAATTTTCCTTGTTATTTCCAGAATTCCGATTAAATTTAAAATTTCTCTTTCTTTGTTTGAAATTACTTGGTTTATTATTCTTCTAGCTAGATACTCCTTTTTTTCTCCTATTCTATTCAAAACAAAAATTTTCCTTTCTCATGGCTTCCTTAAGAGTCTTAGGGTTGTCATACTCAATTCTATCTTTTATATTAAAAGGTAACCAACTCATAAATCTTTGCATTTTAGGCTTCTCGTCCAAAATGTAAGGTACATATCTGAACAGACTTAGAAATTTACTGCTTAACTCTTTCATGTTCATAGAGCCTAGTTTTAAATCATAAAACTCTTTCTTTTTCTTCGTAGTACTATTCAGACATAAACTTCTTCTTAAAATATCTCTTAAATATTCTCCAAGCTACACTCCTTTCTTTAATACCATTTACTCTTTTTAAATCCTGCCACCAAATATCTGCTTTCCCAGTCAAATTATAAATTGCCATCTTAGATTCCAGCTTATCTGAATAATCATAAATGTGAAAGTGATTGCTTGATACCTGACAGCCATGCTTTAGCTGTTTCTCCCTTTTCATTTTCACCGTTAAATGTTGGGGGTTTTATCTTCTTGAACTCCCCTGAAATTTGTTCATATGATTTATAACTTCTCATTTTTGGTCTAAAGTCACTTTCACTGCTGCCACTAGAATACTTATGTTTCTTTTTATCTGTTTTAACATTAATTTCAGAAGAAGAGCTACTGTCATCATTAGAGAATTTTGTCTTCTTACCTTTCTATTGGTAGGACATGGTTCCAGATTTAGAATTTAATTCAGTTCTTTTATCTTTTTCGTCATTATGATACTTATCCAATAAAATATGATTTAGTTCTTCTTGTGCTCTTAAAATTCTTCCATTCTCTTCCTTAATAGTTTTCATTTTAGCTTTTAAATCTTTAACTGTACGCAAAAGTTTAGATGAATTATCATTGAATTCTATGTAAATGTTTTCTTCGTTAACATGTTCATGTTCGTTATTATTTTGATTATTATGCTGAGATCTATCCTCAACAGACTCTTATGGTCCTTCCATACCTGCAAATTAAATACCAAATGTTCTATACGGAAACAAATTAAAACAAAAATCAGTAACTGTGTTCTCTGTTTAAATTTTTTGTTGCGCGAGTGAGCCACTTTTCAGGCCTAGTGTTTGAACTTGTGCTCTGATACCACATGTAACACCCCCAAATTTCATCAAAAATAAAAAAAATTCTAAGCAGACTATTTGGTAATAATTACTATGCAGAAGTACAATTGTGAGTGTTTATCATCTTTATTACTATTTGATTATACACGTAATTGCGATAATTATTTGTTTACAACTGTCGTCAATTTTAAAGTGTCTTAACGATATTCGGATGAATATGTAATCCTATGTATGAAATTGATATTATACTGTCCATACTATGACGTTACACTTGCGGAAATTCTTTCAACTAGATATTTGTATTATTATCTCATGCATTCAATTATTTGGTCTTACTATTCAACATGTCAACATATATTTACTTTGTCCCTAAATCATTATGTAGAACTGTGGGTCCCATTTACTGTTTGGAAAATAATTGTGTTTTTGGAAGTATTATGTCCATATTGCACTGCCTGTTCATATGACTCATGGATTAAATGTATATTTAATGCTTGACATATTTATGTCATCATTTAGAAAATAGCATTGTCTATATTAGAGTCTTAGCTTGTCTCTTGTCGTTATTATCATTATTATCATTATAGAATAACTTATTTATTTTTTATACTGACTGTGCTCTTCACTTGAAAGGGGTTCTAATGCTATATCGAGGCCTACTTAGCTATCTCAAGCTAATGCATGCTACCTTTGTCCAGGATTACAGGTGAGGTCTCATAATAATATAATGTTTTTATGATTTAAAGGGCTACGGTTACTAAGAACCTAGCTAGATGACTCCAAGACATACTATAGTATAAAGTGACTTTAACATAGTAAGGATGGGGTCATCCTAGCCTATACGATTATTACAAGGGTTCTGAATTTCGTTAAGTGATTAGTAAGCAAGGTATAAACCTTGGTCATGGTGCACATAACTTTTATGAAGATCGTGGTTTCAAAGAAGGGGACCTGAACTATATTGTAGTGGGTTTAAATTTGAAAGCTAGTGGGTGACAGAGAGGATAATAAATGTTATCACATGAAGGGTCGGTGTGATATCCACATAGAGAAAAACCCTAAATATGCGTCGTAGGTTTTCATTTTCACCTTTTGTTTTGCTTCGGAGGCTGGAGAGCCGAGCTCTCTCGGCAACCATGGCCACAAGGGAACTCTACTCTCAGTTTTAGAATAAGTTATTAAGCCGAGGGTAATAAGGGTCCAACATTACTGTTGTGATATATTTCTTGCCTTAGTTTGGCTAAAATGGGAATGAAGCTCTCAGCTCCTAGAATCACAGTCTGTAAGGAAAAAACCAGGCGTGATCGAAATGGGAAAAGACTTTCTGCCCAGAACTTAGATCTTATTGTGGTAAGTTTCCGAACAAACACTCTAGTTAATATTTTGTATTTATGATTAACTATTCTTGTTTGATTAACATGTTTCCTATCTTGGAAGGGTTCTTCTTGGTGTGGATTTCTATTGTTCCTTAGTCTCGTCCTGTGGTCTCGACACTTAGCAAATATAAGGGATGGAAACTATGGTGGTTGCGATAAGCCTCAGGCCTTCACATGATGCCTCTGTCAATGGGTTAGAAAACACTGTCAGTGTTGATGGTTTCAATGTTGTAAACCCTTGGGTGTTCACATGAAATAATAGTTTATAGGTTTTGAAACTAGGTTTGACCAATGTATAAAAAGGAGCTACAACATTTACTTCTTCAATTTTCTATTTTGTCTTCGTCGAGACTTATCTTTTGACCTTTTAATATGAATATGTTGGGACTTGTAGTCGTTTAGATGGAAACTCGTTAATGTTTGAAAAATATTATAGTATGGTTTTTAACTGTAAGCTACCCAAAGCATTTCTGGTTTTGTAAAGTAATACTTTGTTACTGTTTAAGCCTTCCGGCATTATCATTTTGAATATGAATGTTTCAATGGTTAAATGAATACGTAACTGCTTTGGCCAAGCCCTAATTTGATTCTGCGTTTAGATTTCAATATTGTGTTGGTTTAGTGTTTGAAATGTCACTAGTTTCGATTGCTACAAGGTTTAAACCCTCACCCTGTCAAAGTTTTATAAATTCTTTATATGTAATTAATACAACCCGGTGAGATCTTTCCAAGAGACTCGAACCCTAGATCGTTATTAATCTACTCTTTTGATGATTATGCCAGTTAGGATGGCTATGATACATACATATATTTATGTTAACGAGCTATGTCTCGTTGTATCCATTGAGCTCTAAGCTTCAAAATGGGTTTAACTGTATAATAATTCTATGGTTGCGTTTATTTGATTCACACCTGTTAGTATTTGGAATAACTCTGTCGTGGCTGACTGTTTATAATTTCTAGGTTTATAATATGCTTAGTTCATAATATTGTAGGGTTGAACCCCTACGGGTTTCAAACCCTTGTTATGAAAATCTTGTGAGTTGTTTGTTTATGTTGTAGCCCTATAAAAAATATAATTGATTGTAGTTCCACGACTATTTGTTTTTTGGTAAATTTTGATGTCTACAGGGTTCGACCCTGAACTCGAAACAATATCTGAGTAAGGATGTATATTGCATGTTGATCCCTTATTTGCAGTATCAAAATATTTCCTAAAATAGTTTGTTTGTATACATTAATTCAAACTATGTTTCAATTAGGTAATTTTATAAAATACTTATTAGATGAGCTATTGTTTATGTCTTAGTATTATCCAAGATTTGAAGAACTTTGTTTTCGATTTGGTATTTGTATACAATACTTATTTATAAAAAATGATACTTTGAAAAGAAAGTTGATCTATAAGTATAAGGATTTTATATTTGTATATTTGGTTAGATGACTATGACTTCTGTATGTATCGATGATACGAGGCTCTCTATTTAATGTTATTCAGTCTATGTAAAAAGTTCTCATACTTCGTAGTATTTTCTTAAGCTAGGGTTTATCTAGGGTTTTCAAAGACATTATTTCTGAACTTTCAAAATGGTTGTAATTCTAGAAATTGATACGAGTTATGTTTATGGTTTATACTAGAAAACATATATTTCCTAGATAGTGTATTCTCAGAAAAATAGATTTACAGAGTATAACAATTATTTGTATTACTGTATAAACACCTATGATGTTTTATATATCAACTTTTACTGCTAAGTCATCATAATTAATATGTTTATGAATGAACTACTTATATATTGAGTATACAGATAATGATTAGAGCAGCAACAATGATGAAATCTATATCTGATAAGATATACAGAATTATTACTTAGAATTTTTCTATCATCTCTAATCTATGTTAATTAAGCCTCTTCCTGTACTAGAGTACATCACCTATGGTGAAAGGAAAAATACAGGAAGAAATTTATAATGATTTGTTTTATCTTTTCTAATCTATTCATCCATTGAAAGTACAGAAATACTATATCAATTTAGAACTCTATTATCTCTAACAACTATCTGATATCTAAGATGGATTTGGAAACTTATGATAAAATTTACATACAATTTGTAGAACTAGATCAACAGTTTATGAGTAAATAACATAAAAATAAACACAGTAGAACCATATAACTTTATAGGGTGGACAAACACCCAAAGAGGACCGTTCCACCCAACCTTCTCGAGAAAGCAGCCAAGATCACTCACTTTTGGACCCCCGAGCCTGTTCACTAAACCACCAAAACGAAGAACCATGCAGAAGGAAGGAACTAAGGTTGTACTTCAGCAATCAAGAAGACTTGCATACAAACCATTCATATGTACTTTAGAAATCATGAATACTTGCATACATATCATCCTCATGTACTTCAACAATCATGAAGACTTGCATACATGGATCTACCTCTGCACTCAGAAGGAATAAGACAGTCTTACTCTGCAACTCATTACATAGATTCCGCTCATTGACTCTCTTGTGGGATCAGTTATAAAACCACAAGGAAAATATTGTATCTCCTTAGAGAATACGTGAGCTCCTGCTCAAATTCGATGGCTATATAAAGATTGCCTAAGTATTTAGTGGCTAGTTTTGCATTCAATGAGCCATCAGCTCCGTTCCACCATCCTTGGGGAACATGACCACATTTTAAGGGAAGTTGTCCCATAACAACAGCTAGTAAGTGAGTGCAGATGCTACCACTTGTCCATTGCATTCTACACCAGATTCTATTCCTCCTAGTGGGTCAGTGAACACTCTTCAATGGTCTCTTTGGGTGAGTGTCTCCTATTTTAATTTATTAAATAATAAAATTATTCATTGACAGTCATCCTTGACCATCATTGGTCATTAATACAAAACTTTACAATAAAAATTAAAGTAATGTTTTTCCACAAACATAAAATGTTTCAAGTACTAGGTAGGTTACACTCATGGAGCATTTTTATTTATAACTAAACATCTTTACAACTTTCAATCAATTGTAATAGGGAAGCCACTTCAATTTTGTTATCATATCTAACTATTATTATTATTATTATTATTAAATATAACATAAAATAAATAGTCTTGAGAAATATAACATTTAAAATAACTAACATATAATATTTTCTTATAAATGAGAATGAGGTGAAATTAATTTATTTTCCTAGATATTGAGATAATGCAAGAATTTCGATACACAATTGTTATTTAGTGGTTTTGAAAAAGTTGGTATTCCAAGAGGTGGGTTATGATATCTAATTGTTCCATTTCTATAGAAATGCTTAAATAAATGCATTGCTAGGGATCCTGAGATAAGTTGATATTGAATCTAAACTAATAAATCTTTGAATGACTCACATAATTATAATTGAAACACTCAAAAATTATGTTTTTTTTATTATATGATAATCAATAGTTTTCATTTGGAGTTGCATCTATTTTGTTAGGAAAACTTCAATGAATAGGTTGAAAATGTCATAAGTGAAGGAATATAGAATATCCAAATGAAAAGATACTCACAAATGCATTGTTATTTGATAGACTCCCCATCTATTATGTTTAATTTGGTAAATTCCCTTAGAAAAGAAAAAATTTCTAATAAATTTTAATTTAAGCATTCTTTTTAAGTGGTTATGATTACTCAAGGGTAATGAAAGGTGGAACTTACGGTGTTTGATGACTCAACATCGAAAGAAAATGCATATAAGATCAAAAAAAATTAACACTTGCAAAAGTAAAATGAATCTTCTATGAATGTAATGCAAATCACTCCTTTTTCAAATAAGCAAATTGGAAATATGCAACTTGCCCTTTTCCCTTTTCTTTTGAAATGAAAACTCAAGACCGACTTCAAAATAAATAAATAAATATTTTTCAGTTTTCTTGAACCAACAAGAAAGAAATCAAAACCAACCAAGAATGCAACCTAACTTTTCTTTTTCTATTATACTTTTTGCAAAAATGGAAAGAATCTATAACATGAAGTGCAAATTTTTACTTTTATTTAAATGGAATTAAAAATAAACTAAAAATGCAACCCATAAAATTCCTTCCTAATGCAAAAACAAATCCAAATAAAAGAAAAAATTATAAATATAAAGTTTTTTTTCTTTTTGAGTTTTCTTTTAATGATAAAAACATAAAAGTAGAAACAACATAAATCTTTTATACAATTAGATTCCTTAAAAATTTCAGAAGCAGCAATCCAAAACACAAATGTGGAAGCAATCATAAGTTCAACAGACTTCTAAACAGAGTGTTACTTTCTAAAATAGCAGACAAACAACCTTACTCAAACTAGAACCTGCAACCCCAAATTCCAAAAACAGACTGAAAGAAAAAGCAATAAAATAGATGTACACAATCTATAAGTGAGAAGCTCGTGTGCATGCGACTGTCTAGTGGATAGTTCACATAGCTGATAAAAATAAATACTTTTGAGTAAAAACGACCTATACAGGATGTGAAACATAATTGCGTGTACAGTAGGTAATGTACCTTCATGAGAAAATGAGTAAAATACAACAAATGAACCCCAAACACCAAAATATTTCCCTATAAGGGATTTAATAGGATTATCTAATACGATAAACTTGAATAAATTAAATAAAGTAACAATAATCAATAAAAATAACAGATTTCAAAGAGAAAACCCGAAAACACTAGGAAAACAAAAATGGAAACTTCCATAGTGGATTCGCCAATTTTGTTGAGGCATTTAATTACCCTAATGACTTTTTGGGAGTAGTCACTACAGATCAGATACCCTAAAAGATAACACTCAACAATCATACATACAATAAGTTTATAACATTTGCAAGAAATCTTATTTTCAAATAGAGGAATAAAGTAGAAGACAATAACCAACCTTGAATCCACTGCTTGATGAAGATCTCCTTACTGACAACTTTAACCTTCTTTTCTATCTTCAAGGTTCCACATGAAACACAACAATTTATCACAAAGCACAAGTATTTTTTTTCAATGGAACACATTGTGAGAAATCCTCAGGTACTTCCCATCATTTTGAGGATGTTACCCAAGGTAAACCACCGATCCTAATTACAGGGCCTAACACAGTGGGGACATCAAGTGAGGCCCTGCATATCCACCCGAGGATTTGACCTTGAGACCTTCTACTTGCGATTACAACACTCAACCACTTGAGCTAACACATCCGAATCACAAAGCACAAGTTATTGTTGTAAAATATATTTAATAAAATTACTGCAAATTACAAATAACCAAATTTCAAGAAAATACAAATTACATATGAAGCCTTGATATTGGACTAGAAAGAGTGTTATTTTATATTAATAAACAACATAAATACAAATTGGAATATTTCACCTAATTTCTGAAGCAACCACCATTATGAAAATAGCTTTCTAGGGTACTCTAGCCAAATTCCATCATTCACCCACTCCTACTACACTTTTGAAAACTATTCCCAAAGAATCTATGTAATTATTAGCATAAGAAGGGATTCCAAAAAAGATTGAGAAATAATGTCTTGCATAAGGGAATGTAATTTTTAGAAAAAGGTACAAGGGTTTCAATCTCAGCTTGATTTCAACAACATAAAGGTACTCTCTTTGATATTTCCATCCTCTTTTTTCCTCCTCCTTTACTTCTTTTGTATGATAAGGGAAGAATTAGGGAATTTATCAGGAGGTTATATATGGGAATAGATAGTTAAGGAATGGAAAAATTCATGAGTTTCTCTAAAATGTCACTTAATTTTCAGTTTTATAATTTTTTTACCCTTAAATAGGAAGGTACGTGAGTTGGACACTGAAAGGTCGCATGCACATCGCTTTCCATGAGTAGGCTGCGTACCTCTTACGTACCAAACTTGGTTTGTAAAATGTTTTCCAAGACAATCTGCAATATAAGGGACCATGGATCTCTTCAAAGAGGGAATAGGATCAAATCATCCATCTTAGTGCCTATGGGAATAGTGTGGCAAAAGGCACTATAACACATGGACATGCGGAATAGGATCCAATGGTCTCAATTATAGGTTAACTTTGGAAGTGGGTTCCTTATGCTAAGATTGCATACGTGTTTGGATGAATTAAAATTTCCACCACAATCTTGATCTTTTCAATTTGAAAATTAATTTTGGGGGGATTATGGAGGAAATCGTCATGTCCTCAATGGCCTTTTGTCAAATGAGTTGTTAGCATTAACAATAATGAAATTTTTTGTAACCCCAACCCGGTTTCAATCTTAGCAGATTCTCTGCATTGTTTAATGCCCAAACCCTAGTGTGTACATTTTTGTTCACAAAAATGACTTCAAATTGAAACACATGAGAATCTTTTTCAAATTTTTACAACTCAGAAATTTAATTTTCAGTCTATAAATTCAAACTCAGAAATTTATAACAACCATTCACACATAAAATAACACAGAGATTTTTTACCAATAGGTCCAGGATAAAACCCCGAAGGGAAAACCTATTCCTGAGAGAGAGAATTTTTATTTCTTTGGGGTATAGAATATAGAAATAAAAACAACAGTACTTATCATTTTTTCATCTTGAAAACAGTGCCAATTAAATGCTTTATGAAAACCTAAAAAATCATGTTGTATGACTCACATGTGTGGGCTATACGAATTCCTCGATTTCATTGCAATCTTTTACCTCAGAAACTGTGCCAAAACCTATTGCACCTTCACTGTACGACCGACATTTAATTTATGTACCTATCCTCGAAATTTGTTCCAAATTCGTACTGCTATATGACCTTATCGAAATCTGTTCCCACATGCTGTATGGATTTCTTCCTCGAAATATGTGCCAAATTAATGGTTGCACCTTGCGGTACGGATTCACTCCTTGGGAAACATGCCATAATTTCTCTTCTTAATGTGGGTTCGAATTCTCTCAAACCCTCTCTTTTCTCTCTTCTTCTCTCCAAAAATTCTCTTTGAAAAGTGAATAAGAAATGAGTTTTCCTTTCCCTAGTCGTTTTTTGTTCATCGCAACTTCCTCTTTCAATCTAATGGTCCATATTAGATTAGATGATGGGTTATCATCAAATGCTCAACTAAATAAATAATAAATGACATTTAGTGCACCTCATGTCATTTAATAAAGTGAGAACCCCCTTTTAATTAATCACTTACTTGACTTTTATTAAATGTGAACTTAGGATAAACCATGACTTTACCTTTTTAATAAAGTAATTTTAAAATTTTAAAGTGCATCTCACTTTATTAATTAAATAATACTAGGGGTCACCAATTAAAGTGCCATTTTCCACCTCAAGGAAACACTCGGTGAACAAACACTTCCTAGGTAAATTTTCAACACTCCCTCTTACCGAGGAAGGTTTTCTTCACCACTCCCAACTTGTCTCTGAAATAGACATGCTTCCCTATACCCAAAGGTTTCATGAGAATTTTAGCCACCTGCTCATCAATAGAAATGTACTGTAACTGAACTGCTCCTCTCTGAACATAATTCATGATGAAGTGATACTTGATCTCAATGTGTTTTGACCTATCATGAAATATCGAATTCTGAGAGAGTCTAATGCAACTATCATTATCACAATGTATCACAGTAGGTCCCATCTCCTAACCAAATAAATCAACCATCAAGTTGCGAAGCCACAAGGCTTCACAACTAGATTGACTCGCTGCCATGTACTCAACCTATGCAAAACTCAATGCTACGGACTTTTGTTTCCGATTGAACCTAGACACAACTGCTGAGCTCAAACTGAAACAACAACCATAAGTGCTCTTCTGGCCTGAAACACTACCTGCCCAATCTGAATCTGTAAAGCAAACCAATCCCACTCCATTTGTGAAATACCCATACAAAAAAAAATCTCTTTCTTAATAAATTACTATTTCTTTCTTTGCATCTTTATAAATTATATCCCTTTGAAAAGAATTCACTTCTTGGCTAACCATCGAATAGTTCCAGAAAGGATACTACTAAGCCTAAACACTTGAATACACTAAAAGGTTCTATCTACAAAAAGGAAGATTTCATTAGTTAGTTTATTGCTGACTTAGCTCTCGCTAACACCCTCATACTCTATTATGACAAGTGCGAAAATAAAATGATTTGGGGCCAAAGTCATTATGAAGGTAATGGATTCCTAATGTTGCACCCATAAGATTTTATTTTATGAAAAACAACGATACTCAAGGTTAAACTTTGATGTAGGTGTATTTACTCGTAGCATGGGGTCCTATACTACTATGTTAAAATAAACCCCTTCCCCAAAAACTTAGCTTGTCTTACCATTCCCAAGGAACCACCCGATCTTATTCTACCCTGGTATATTCCTTTAAAATTGGATTTAATAGTTTTATACTTGACATGCCTTAGCATACGACATAAGAATAAGGATAAAGTGTCACACTATAGCCTGTTACGATACCAAGCTCTAACACGTGAAGACAAGGTGTGAGTCACCAACCTATTGGTAGGTGGTTTTAGTATGGTTATGATAGCACTCATAGATTCATGTATTGAATTGACCTTTGGTACCTTTCGAGCCGAAGGGGAAAGGTAGATTGAGGAAGGTGAAAGGTAATATAACACATTTGATTGTTGATTTTTATGTATATATATCATACATATTCTATTTTATATTTAATATTTTGCATCAATTTAGAGTGTAATATACTTTGTTTAGTGACTATACATTTGTATTGAATTTTAATTTTATTGTCATCAAACAGTTGGTCGAGAGTGGGATGCAATTCATTTATACATCGCAAACTATTAATATTGATTGGATAAAGGTATGGATTGAACAATGTGAACAATCTAGTCATGGATTATCATGGGAAGGTGTGGCTTCATTGGTTAAAGCTGCACATCACAATGGATATACCAATCTAACACAAAGGGAAATCGACTTAGCATATGGTTTAAAAGATAAGCATGTAAGCATA